>JAWPHD010006246.1:0-140000 GCA_037043455.1 Cyrtodaria siliqua | reverse complement strand
AATACACAAAACAATGAGAATATTATCTTACGGTTTTAGAGAAGAAGATTTTGTTTAAAGGTTTCCTTCATAACTCTATGTAAAACTGATAACCCTGGGCCGAAATATTAAAAGTACTTGGTAGATGACCCTAACCTTATTAAACATGCAAAATATTGGACCTGTAGCTGTTGTAGTTTCAGAGAAAATTATTTTTTAAAGAAACCAGATTTTTTATTTAAAAGGGGGAGATAACTCTAATAACAAGAATCAGCTACCGTGTTAGCACTGCTATCATGGATTTTTTGTTTCTCTAGAAAGTACTCAATAACATGGTACTAGTAAGAATATGTCCCTTGAGATGGTAACAAAAAAATGTATGGCTCATGATCTATATCTATGGTACTGATTATTTCTGGTTGAATCAAAATCAATTCCTCCTCGTCTACCGCAATACGAGTCTTGTGTACAACACATTTGTTCAGACTTTCATGCATACTGTCACTTCATCGCAATGGATTGAATGGATCTTGTGAATATATTGTGGCCTTTGCGTTTTTCATACCTGAGGTAATAATTTATTTTAGCATGATGATACCTCCTGTATTCAATATATTAAACAATATCAAGTCATCTGCATCTACACAGCCTCAGGTAAATGTTCAGCTGCGATTGGTTGTACTTCTCCGACTTTGCTGTAGTCGACACGACTGGTTCTCAAACATACGGATTCATTGGCAAAATTCCTAGATTGTCTTTCACACTCATACTTCTCACCGATTTTGTGTGGAACACCTTGACCATATGTTGATCTCATCTCTTGTTTCTGTTCTTTTGCCAGATACACTGATTTAGTAGCGTACATTTTGGCAGATCAATATCCTTCCTTGCCATCAGAAATCATCTTTAGGTAATAGGACATTGAACTTGTGTACGATGGCCCATTTGGCTCGCATTTACTTCACTTCTATTTCAAGACTTCCGAATTCCGCATTCCGAATTCCGCATTTAGAAGTACGTAGTAAGTAAGTAGTATGAGTAAGAGAATAATACTGATAATTCTACGAGTATACTACTACTACTACTACTACTGCTGCTGCTGCTGCTGCTGTTGCTGCTGCTGCTACTGCTGCTGCTACTTCTACTACAGCTACTACTACTTTTACTACTACTACTACTACTATTAATACTACTAATAATAATGCTACTACTACTACTACTACTAGATCTACTACTACTACTACTACTACTACTACTACTACTACTCTACTACTACTACTACTACTACTACTACTACTGCTACTACTACTACTACTACTAATAATAATGATAATAATAATAATGCTACTACTACTACTACTACTAGATCTACTACTACTACTACTACTACCACCACTACTACTACTACTACTACTACTACTACTACTACTACTACTACTACTACTATTACTACTACTACTACTAATGATACTACTACTGCTAGATCTACTACTACTACTACTACTATTACTACTACTACTACTATTACTACTACTACTACTACTACTAATGATACTACTACTGCTAGATCTACTACTACTACTACTATTGCTGCTGCTGCTGCTGTTGCAGCTGCTCTTGCTGCTGCTGCTGCTGCTGCTGCTACCGAGTAGGTAGTAAGATAATAATAATAATAATAATAATAATAAACACGACTGGTTCTCAAACATACAGATTCATTGGCAGAATTCCTAGATTGTCTTTCACACTCATACTTCTCACCGATTTTGTGTGGAACACCTTGACCATATGTTGATCTCATCTCTTGTTTCAGTTCTCTTGCCAGATACACTGATTTAGTAGCGTACATTTTGGCAGATCAACATCCTTGCCATCAGAAATCATCTTGAGGTAATAGGACGTTGAACTTGTGAATGTTCAAACACAGTTTCAAAGTAATACCTTTGACGGTATTGGAGATATATACCTTCCAATAATTGTAACTAAGTAAAACTTGACTTAGTTCTGTTTTATTTAAGGTCAAAATCAAGGTCATTGATGGGGTGGAGCTTAGTGAAAGGGTAAGGGCATACCCCCAGTGAATGTTCATACAAAGTTTCAAAGCATTAACTTTGACGGTATTGGAGATATATATACCTTCCAAAAAAAATTAACCAAGAAAATTTTACTAAGTTCTGTTTTCTTTAAAGTCAAGGTCAAGATCATTAGTGGGGGTTATCCCTGTGAATGTTCATACAAAGTTTCAAACGGTATTAGAGATATATACCTTCCAACTAAAAACTTTAATCAAGGAAATTTGACTAAGTTCTGTTGTCTCTAAGGTCAAGGTTATTGGGGTGGGGCTTCGTGAAAGTGTAAGGGGTTACCCCAGTGAATGTTTATACAAAGTTTCAAAGCATACCTTTGATGGTATTGGAGATATATTCCTTCTAATAAACGTTAACCAAGAAAATTTGACTGAGTTTTGTTGTCTTTAAAGTCAAGTTCAAGGTCATTGGTGGTTGGGGTGGGGCTTAGTGAAAGTGTAAGGGATACCCCCAGTGAAAGTTCATACAAAGTTTCAAAGTTTCAAAGCAATACCATTGACGGTATTGGAGATATATACCTTCCAAAAAACGTTAACAAAAAACTTTAACCAAGACGTTTTACTAAGTTCTGTTGTCTTTAAAGTCAAGGTCAAGGTCATTGGTGGGGTGTGGCTTAGTGAAAGTGTAAGGTGTTACCCCAGAGAATGTTCATACAAAGTTTCAAAGCAATACCTTTGACGATGTTGGAGATATACACTGAACAAAATTGCTCAGTATCAACTTTTGTATCTTAACTAACTTTCTTATTTTAAAAATATTTTAGAAAAGACATATAATAAGTTTTTTGTGTTGACCCATAGTTTGTAAAACATTTATTTTTTGTTTAAATTGTTGCATCTTTTGAGAGTTACCCTCCCTTTATATGAAAACATGAAATGTGCTGATAAAACACATAACATGAGTCAAAGATCGCTTAAAGATATAAAATTCGTAAAATTGGTATGAAATAATAGAAAAAAATTATCGCAGATTCTCCGTCTATAAAAAAATGAAATATGGATAATCTTAAATTACCTCCCTTTAAATTGAATATTGTTTGAAATTCAAGTAACTGTAATTCAGCGTTAACATTAAATATTTCGAACATTTCTTTGTAGTGGTAATGCTAGTAAAACATGATGTCAAAATAATTTTAACAGGCATATTTTAGAATTAGGAACATCGAAAGCTTCACTAATTCGAAGTACTTAATAAAATCCTATATACCCAGTTGTATAAGTGTTATAACTTATTTCTAGGGAAATACATTGACTTAAAAGTTTTAAAATATATTCATGCAATCAGAGTAGACGATTTACACTCATTATTTTGCAGTTTAATCGTATCTCTAATCAAGCACAAAATACACAAAACAATGAGAATATTACTGACATATTCTTAGGTTGATACTTAGCAATTTGGTTTAGTATATACCTTCCAAAAACATTTAACCAAGTGTTCATTATTGACCGACTCATCTTTTAGAGCTTATAATTGTCAACAACATGGCAAGCCATATAAAACCATATATAATGTTAGGGGCGTAGCCAGGAATTTTTAGGTTGTACGCACGAGAAAGAATTGTTGTTGAGCGTCGTAGACAATAATGTGCTAGTGAGATTCGGATGTCATACACCCCCTCCTCCCCATTTTGTTTATTACAATCCAATATCAAGCCACCTGGCGTATTCTAGTTAAATGCAAGTGCTCATATACTGAGTGACGTAATGTTTGATTACAGGATAGTGACCATTATACAATGTGTGGGTCTTCTTATAATTCTGTTACTATTTTCTGTTAGAACACAGTATGAAAAACGTGTGTACACCTTGGTAACTTGTCTTTATGACCTAAGACTTTCTCATCATTTATGAAATATGTTTTCCTGCCAATGGGTGTACGCAAATGCGTACTTTGCGTACATGTAGCTACGTCACTGAATGTTGAGGCTTTGAGCTCGTTACTTACGTTACGGCATTGGAGGCACCACAAAAAAGATGCCATATAACAAGGTAATGTTGTTTCCACGATTCCGCGGATTTCTATGCATAGGCAGAGAAATAAGCTAGAATGAAAGAGGTTTACTTCATGTATCATGTATCTATCTAATGATGTAACTAAAACAAAACGAAGCCATGTAACAATCTCTACCCAGAGTACACTCGTTCCTTATATGTGAGTGAAAGGAACGATAACTCTGCGTGGAGATTGGCCATGTACGTGATCAGTGCAAACTCGCTTAAAGCTATCATGAAATGCTGGACGGAGGTATACCAAAATATAACACACTTCCGAGAACATCTTGCTATTGTACATTGTGCCTTACAGGAGGAAGGCAACTGCGAAACCTGCCAAGAACAGAACTTTAGTTGCACACAAATCAGCTAAGGTATCCAAACTATCACTGAAAGTATTAATAAATCACTGAAAGCGGTGATAAAATCACACAAGGCCTAATCAACCGAACTCAGATTCGTGAGCAAGTTTTCAATTGCAGTCCACGTAAACGCACAAGTTGGCAGTAATATGATTCTGGATTTTATGTTTAGTAATAGAATACAGAGATATAGGTGCCTATGAAGTCAAATTCATGTTTCATGCAAAGAACATGCATAAATGGCCACGGATACAGGATTACATATGGATTGACAGCACATAGATTCTTAGTAAATTTATCTTTATGGGTAGTCACAGGCACTGTAGATAGATTAATAAACTCGTGGTAATCCGAACTAGTTTAACATTTCTGATGAGGTGAAAGAAAATTTCAAAAACAAGTTCGCTTCCAAAGCTATAACATTCTTTATAAGACACAGTGTATGAGTCTGATTGCCATGTAAGGGAAGAGATACATACGTTAACAACTTTATCTGTGCTGGGCATTCACGTTAATTTAAGATGTTTTTGCATTTCCAATTTACAAACAATAATCATCCATCAGTATAGACTTGTTGTCAGTGCTATATAGTTCTTCCAAATGTATGGATACATACGTTACCACCAAACGTGATTAATGATTAGTGAACTGTTCATTTTGTTATATATTCTATAAGCTAAAGAAATATATTTCCCATACTTGTTTAGTTTCATACTTCCCTGATGGAATTTCAAAATGATTGCAAGTCTATGACATTATATCAAACTCCACTGTCTTAAACTCCATTTTACAAGATTATTAATAATTGTTATTTCTGCTTTCGTTTCAGTCATTTTCTACGGTGTACTGTTAGGGCCATGTTACCATCGCATCTTACCATCGACCATCGCATCTTACCATCGCATCTTACCATCTACCATCGCATCTTACCATCGACCATCGCATCTTACCATCGCATCTTACCATCGACCTAGATGGTCGATGCGATGGTCGATGGTCGATGGTAAGATGCGATGGTAACATGGCCCTAACAGTACACCTAGGTCGACCTAGGTCGATGCTCAATGGTAAGATGCGATGGTCGATGGTAAGATGCGATGGTAAGATGCGATGGTCGATGGTAATATGCGATGGTCGATGGTAAGATGCGATGGTAAGATGCGATGGTCGATGGTAAGATGCGATGGTAAGATGCGATGTGGTAAGATGCGATGGTCGATGGTAAGATGCGATGGACCATCGACCATCGCATCTTACCATCGACCATCGCATCTTACCATCGCATCTTACCATCGACCATCGCATCTTACCATCGACCATCGCATATTACCATCGCATCTTACCATCGACCATCGCATCTTACCATCGACAATCGACCTAGACATTTTTCTACGGTAATCGTGAGATCTTGATCAGCATGAAAATTGGTAAGTCGATGGTCGATGGTCGATGGTAAGATGCGATAGTCGATGGTAAGATGCGATGGTCGATGGTAAGATGCGATGGTTGATGGTAAGTTGCGACGGTAAGATGCGATGGTCGATGGCAAGATGCGATGGTCGATGGTAAGATGCGATTGTAAGATGCGATGTGGTAAGATGCGATGGTCGATGGTCCATCGCATCTTACCATCGACCATCGCATCTTACCATCGACCATCGCATCTTACCATCGACCATCGAATTTTACATGGCCCTAACAGTGCACCGTAAATTCCATCATGTAATGATTCAAAATCTGATCTCATTTCTATTATAACGTTTGAATACATACGTTACCTTATAGCTGGTTGCTGAAACTGAGCTTATATTCGAATGCAAAATGGTCAAAGACACACGTATGACTTGTGTCTTTATTGTGATATATTCGTTTTGGTATTTTGACCGATGTATTCATTGTGTCGCATTGGAGAGTGTATTTTCTTGATATAATTTGTAACGTTCATTTGTTCAACTACAAAAATGTGTGGAACTCAGTTTCAATGTCATCATTTCGCTTGACCTCAGAATCGACAAACAATTTAATGCAATGTTATAGTTACCAAGATATATATATATATATATATATATATATATATATAAACGTACCATAATAACACAATTTAAAAAATATATTGTTATATAGAATAAAAATAGTCATTGACCTAATGTAGTCTATTGTCACGTATGTATTACACATAAACATTTTTAAAAAAACAGTTGCATAATTTGTCCGATTGTAATTTGTTTAATTTAAAAACGGCGGTTGAAAATTAAAAAATATATATTAAGGAAAGAAAAATCAGAACTTTGTTCTAATACGATGAACAAGGGGTTAGTCTGAACTTTAACAAAAAAAGTTCGAACCTCAATTGGCGCCTTATTGGTGATTTTGGGTGAAATGAATATGACTGTGTTTAACTGATAGATATATCTACCTGTGCTTGTTCCCCAAAAATAATTGGCCATGTTCTCTTGTTCCCCAAAATCCTGGGAGGCCGTCTCCAGTGTAAGTCATGACATGACATTGTATTCACCTGTGTATCAACTACTCGCAATGCTAAGCGATTGGTGAAAAAGTTGTGCATTGTTTGACAAAAGCACCAAACTTTGCACATAGCTAGATCATACCATACTGAAAACATTTGGCTATGGACCCATGTTAGATTTGTTAAAATGGCCACCATTTTTAAAATGGCCACCTAATCTGTAATAAATAATCAGTTGAACCTTTATGTATCAGGTTTTAACAAAATATATTACGGCAATCGCGACAAATTCCGCAAAATGATAGACGAAGAGTTATGAAATACAATCTGGGTATATCTTAGGTTCAAAATGGCCACCGTTTTCCAAATGGCCACCAAAACATGTTGAAAGCACTAAAAAGTGAAAGTTGTTTAATAGTTGTTTGTAAGAAAGTAATTAATATCTTGAATTTGTTCACTCAGTTTTCTTGGCATAATATTTGTTTGCTAATATTGCAATAAAGAGTTATTTAGAGGCACCCTATGGTTAAGGTGTTAAGGGATTTATACTTTTAAATCAAATTTCACTTCGGATTGACTCTACGAGCAAAACAAAGATTATTGTATTCGGTGCTCGCAATACGGCGCGATTCTCATTTAAACTCGGACCAGATGAAATAGAACTCACAAACAAGTATAAATATCTAGGCGTCATATTCTCTAGCTCTGGAAGCTTCCTTAATACACGAAAACATCTTGTTGAACAAGCCAAAAAAGCAATGTTTTTACTTTACAGACGAATTAATAATTTAGACCTCCCCTTAGATCTCCAACTAAAATTATTTGACCATACAATATTACCGATCTTAACATATGCTTGCGAAGTCTGGGGATTCGAAAATTTAGACATCATAGAACGTATTCATACAGATTTTTTGAAAAGAATTACAAATAGCAAAAAAAGCACTCCCTCGTATATGTTGTATGCAGAACTAGGTAGACATCCAATTGCTATAACTATACAAACCCGTATGATAAAATTCTGGAACAAACTTATCATTGGAAGCCAATCAAAGCTAAGTTTCCTCTGCTACAAATCAATGGATAACACTGAAAATTACGAATATAAGTGGTTAAAACACATCAAATCCATTCTCAATAAAACCGGCAATTCAGATATATGGACAAACCGCAATAATTTACAACATAGTAGCATTCACCTCTCAATTAAACAAACGCTAGTTGACCAGTTTACACAATCTTGGAGATCAGACTTACAAAATTCGTCGAAAGGGAAAAACTACAACCTTTTTAAAGATGATCTAGCATTCGAAAAATATCTTAAATTACCAAGAAGCAATTATATTTATTTATTTAAATTCCGTACGACTAACCATAGGTTCCCCGTTGAAACTGGCAGATTTACTAACACTGCGTATAACCTCAGACGTTGTACACTATGCGATTCCGACATAGGTGACGAATTCCACTACTTATTAAAATGTCCACATTTTGATCAAATGCGCAAACATTACATACCGCGTTATTTCTATCAGCACACGAATGTCATTAAATACAAGGAGCTTTTAACCCATCCCACAGTCAAAGTCCAAAAAAACTAAGTGTCTTCGTCAGAATTCTTTTACAAAATGCCAAGTAACGTCGTACATGAGACGTATTTTATTGATAATGCTTTCCCCCTTCACATTTAACATATGTACTGATCCTTGTATACAGTTTAGTTGTACCATTTGTATGTATGTAATGTACCTTTCTCTCTTGTTGTAACCCATGTTACCTGAGATTGTATATAATAAAAGATTTGTTCTGTTCTGTTCTGTTCTACGTTTTCTCCTGCCTTTATAGATGACATAGCATTGTATTTAAGTGTATGCAATCAGGGGCCTAGGAACGTTTATGTGAGGAAGCTCGGTGGTTTTACCCAGGTGCCCGCCCGTGAACGAAAATTGCCCAGGAGGGCACCTGGGGTCTTCCTCCACCAATGGAAGCTGGAAAGTCGCCATATGACCTTAGCTGTTGGTGCGACTTTTGACTCCAATTCAATTCAATTTAATTATATGCAAGCAGTTTTGAAGTAAAAATGATATTGGATTAATAAATCAAGGTGGTAATTCGGATGCTTGATAAATAATTCCAGATTGTTGTGTGTGCCTTTAATAGTGTTTTACCAAGTCACTGAATGTTTACTTATGAGTTATTATGAATTAAACATCGCTAATAAAGATGAGACTGAAACTTAAACACACTTGCTTAAGGCTGAAGACGACTAAGACAAACTAGACTCAGAGTTGCATAGTATGTAAAACTCCTAACCATGAAGTATAGGGGTGTATCTAACAAATATTTATTGAAGTATAGAAATACACATAAATATATCAAGACAACACCTTTGTGCTTTACAAAGGTGTTGTCTTGATATATCAACATTTTGATCGCTTTATAAAAAAAATAAAAAATGGCGGCCATTTTTGAAAATGGCGACCGTTTTGAAGAAAAAAAATTATCCAAATTATATTGCATATTTTAAAATGTATATCAATGCCCTGAATTTAGTGTATTTACAATAGCAAGTTTTGTTGAAACCCATTAATTATGGGCTGCATTAATTCTTTCATTCGCAACATCTCGTACATTGCATCCCGAAGAATGACGGGATTGGCCGAGCGTTCACGATTGTATATTTGGCTGCCATTTTGAAAATGGCGGCCATTTTTTCAAAATCTGACGTGAGTCCATAGCCCAAAATGTTTAGTAGAGACACAGACATATTAATATTATTGTTATTAGGTCTGTGGTAGAAATGTAGAGTATATATGTGTCAGTTGTGATGAGAATGTAAGTTATTCATTTTTAATTGAATGACAACATGGCATTTAAATTTTGATTCACACACAACTCAATGCAACAATCAATGCGCGTGTTACACCTATAAATACAGACAGTCTCACTCTGTGTAAACAATACCGTCTCTATCTCACGTATTAAAAATATCTACCACGTGGTTTCAGTTTTACTCAGATCACGTGGTTTTGTTTTCGTTGCTGTGAGAGACCTAGTATGGTCTCCTGCCCAACTGCAATGGCTAGTCTCATTACAAAGTAGCGTGTGTAGTCGAGCCAGGAACCAGTTGATGAGAGCCCCGCCTCCAGTGTCACGTGTATGTCGACGTCATACCACTTCCGAATTCTGCTCCATAAACATAAACACTAGGCTAAATTGTGGGTAGACTTCGAGGAGCGTGCACATATTTTGTTGTTTTAACCATTGTTTTCAATTTCTTGTTAATACCGAATTTGTCAGTGCCCAAGGAAGACTCTGGACCTTTAATTGGGTAAGTTAATTAGTGTTGTCTTTGGTGTTATTTGATATATTCCGCTTTCTTAGCAGTTTTCTTGTTTCTTTTCTTCCCTGTTACCTTGACCTTTCTGCATGTTATTTATTTACTTTTGAATATAAACACTTGTGAACAGTTAGTTTGTCTTATTGTCATCTTTGCAATCTGCGTTTCAGTTTAACGAAGCTATATTCCGATTTATCTTTGTTTGACCAAACATTTATCTGTTTTGAAATAAATTGATTCAATCTCTTTGTTGTACTGTATATTGATTGAAATGAATGACTCAATGTATCGGAAATTGCATGGACCATGCAGATTCTTTGTTTGCCGATGAACAAAGGAAACAGTTATGTATGACGTCTTGGATAATGTGATATTTTTTTTTTAATTTTTGCCTTAATTTAATAGACTAGTTCTATATAAAAAAAAATTGTTTTGAGAGATTTTAAAATGCATATAGTTCAAGCCTGTTGGATCTCGCTAAAATATATTTACCTTGGTTAAATTTCAGAGCTGTCAAATTATATAATGTTGCTAAAGGCCCTAATATCTTTGGAGCTCAATTGTTGGTAATATTGTTTTAGTTAACAAAGCAGCTAATGCTCTCAAAAGCCTCCATTCTTGGACTGATGCTCATCACAGACATATAATAAACAGATAGGAAACTTCCTATCTTAACCAATGAAGTAACCAAAATATCATGTGGCACCTTAACTTTTCCTTCTATCTTCTCTCTCAATTATTCACCGATTTTGATGAGAATACATCCAAAAGATTCATAGTAAATAGCCAAATGGTATTATAATAATTTATGTTTATTTTCAAAATAAGAAATTGTATAGAAACATGTTTAAAGTTTAAAATGTCATAATTTTTCGCTTTTCTCTTAAAAATCAATGTTTTGACATAGTCAAAGTTTCCATCAAACTCCTATTTTGCTCTCAATGTAAGAGAAAACAAAATACTATCATTGGAAAGAAAATTAAATGTGTGATGGTATTTGGCTGGAATGAAACTTGTATCTATAAAACTCTTCATGATATGTGTGTTTAAAGTTGGGAAATATTTTGTGAATTTTTCGAACTGTGCCACTTGAAATTGTCATAGTGTCCAGTCTATTTGTTGTTAGGTCTGTGTGCTCATCAAGTCCTCATGATCATCATATAATTTTTGTCAACTCTTCTAATAATAATAATCATGCAAGCTCTTCTGTATATTATAGTTGCTGCTTGCAGTATTTAAATATATTTTCATTTTAATTAGGCTGTCTGATGTGTTTTTTTTGTGTTAAAAATATGTATGTATTCTGTCAGATGTGATGTTTACCATACATGTGAAGGTTCTATGTCAACATTTAATTTTATCACTTGTTTGTTTGAGCCCTGTCTGTGGAGTTTTTTGACCACCATCTCATCTCCTTCTGAGGTGGTTTTCCCAGTATGACCCAAGATGTGCCTGTTGGATTGAGAGCCTCTCGACAAGAAGCCTTTAGGTAAGTGGTTAAGGCCGTTCACTTTGGTGCTACAGACCTCATCACTGTGTGTGTTTGGAGCCCTGGCTGTGGCAGTCTTCATTCTTCATCTAATCTGCCTCTTAGGTGGCTGTCATAATATGACCCTTAGATGTGTTAAGGGACGTAAAACCCAATTTGTTTAAAAACGAATGATATTTAGGACCCTTTGGTAAGCCTCCCTGTTGTCTGAAGAAATGTAGTCATGTGTACCGCACTTAACAAACAATTTCTGAAAGGATCTAAGTATCAGGTCTTACTTAGAACATCTCCTTCTATACCACATGTCCCACAGTATATTACAATGTGAAGGTCCCAGTGTACAGTCCAGTCTGTATTCAATTTATTTATAGCATTATTTTTCGAGTATGTGTGATATATAATGCTCTCAAGAGGGTCGTAGGAACAATGTTGGAGACCAAGGATACATTTACCATCAGTTCTGATGTTACTATTTCTACATAGCTACGTAAAAGTAATTGTGTATGTCCTCGAGGCAATACCAGGACGTGACATATCTTGGGTTTTACAGCATCTGTTTTGAATAGTTAATATAGGTCTTGGTTGAATAAAGAGCATTGTTTATTGATGTTGTTAACTATAATACTGCCTGCCCTATTTACAAAACAATGTTATAAGCAATTAAAATGTTGATTTATGTTACATACATAAACAAAGATATGTGATCAGGTGCAGATCAAGGTTTAGAGGTGAGAGGGTGAGGGCATTACAATTTTGAGCAACATGATAGTGGGTTTGTGGGCGTTTGGTGATTCTGGACACATTTTAAGAATAATTCAGCTGTTGGATGTAACAATGAATAACTGAAAAGCAAAGGTTAAAACTATGATTGCCAGATTTTAGTAGGGTGTTGGGGTGCACTGGGTCTGCACCCCTGGTATAAACCATATACCAAAACTATTTTGTAAACCATATAAATTATTTTAATAAACCATTTTAACTATTTTCTATGATTTTTGAAAAACTACTATGAGGATGTGACAAACATAGGATAAGTTGTAAAACAATACAATTTAGATGCTTGTGTACTTAGTGGAATTAATCGGACCAAACATGGGACAACTTTAATTTGTAAGTTTATTTTTGTGTAAAGAATGAAATCTATGCCATGTTTTTATCCTCTAACAACCTAGGCAGCATCCATAGGCAATGCAAGTATAACACAAAGATGATCATGTATATATGAATATTAAAATTTCAAGCCACAAAGCAATTTAATACTCAGAGTGTTTGGTCGAAGTGAGAAAAACGAGAATAAATCTATTAAAGTCACTATTCCGCCATCAACAGGCAAATTTTACAACAGATTGTACATCAATTCTAGACCTACTGATGATGAGATATATAATAACTTAATATATTGAGAATTCAAACTCTGTAGTACACAAAATAAACGGCAGCCAGGCCAAACTCATAATTCATTTTACGCACATTCTGTCATGGATATTTAAGAACCTGTGAATAAACCTATACTTTTAATGGGCACATATACATTATTATATGACCTGAACACCTGGATAGAGTTTTGTTAACAGTTTTGTAGTATAGTTTTTACCATTATTTGGCGGGTTAGTTTCTTTAAGGGCACGACTAGACCAGATTGGTGATAAACATCAGATGTTACCATCCTCTCAGGTAGACTTTATCATACAATTCCCCCCCCCCCCCCCCCCCCCCCCCCCCCCCCCCATTTCAATATATGTTAAATTTGAGTACACCAACTGGGGTCAGTTCTTAAAAAAAAAAAAGGAGTAATTGATCAACATTTCCTGGTGTACTTGTACTGTAAAAGAAGAGCGTGTTTCCAGAACAAATTATACTTATGAAAAACTCGGACGGGATGCATGTGTTTGCTATGGCTCAGGTCCTCTTTTCACATAACAAGTAAATAATTTAAAGGGGTTACATCAGACTTTTTTTTGAAAAAATCTACCATTTATAAAATTGTTTAAACTCATATGGTACATAGGCCTTGCAGAATATGTCTGAAGTTTTAATTCATCATCCCCATAAATTCGATTGGATTCGGGAATTCTTACATTTAACCCTGGTGCCTTACCTAGGATAGCACATATTACTGTACCGAGTGAACTTACTTTGTAAATAAGAGGTCATTGTTAGACTCCGTGATTATGTTTTGGCCTTTAAGAGCAGAAAATGTTATTTTTCAGTTTTAAGTCTGACCCCTAAAACCCCCACGAAAACTCTGATGTACTCCTTTTAAACCCTTTTAAATTAGAACTGCATTGCATTTATTGTCATTTTGTCCATCCCTAACATAAAAAGGATGTACTGTTAAATTAAATCAGAAACTGTTTCCATCAGTTATCAAAGTGTTCTCTTCCCTGGGGCAGTGTTGTAAACACTGTATAATATGCCTCTTGATGTCGACCTGATTTTGTAAACAAAGTGAAAGTGGGTTAGTTGGTCACGATCCACCTATGGATAGTGCATCACAATGACAGTTGATTTTACATAGTTACATGGTAACACATTTTGATGTCTATTAACTTCAGGGAGTGTCAGTATTAATGATTTTATATGACAAATACTTGTTTAATACTCTACATGAATTATGAATAATTCAGGGCAGGAAGTGTAATAAATGTATATAACTGTAATAAAAATATATAACTATAATAAATGTATATAATTGTAATAAATGTATATAATTGTAATAAATGTATATAATTGGATCTTTGATTAGATTACCGTATTTCCCCATATAAGATCCCCTCCCCTAATAGTAGCAAAATTTAATACATTTTCTTTCGATCTTTCGTATCCAAAAATCTCCCCGAAAAAACCCAACTTCAATAAGAAAACAAGACCTCGGTCTGAGGGTGTCTCGTCCACCGCGGCAAACGGCATATGAAATATTTTATTAAATTTGTGCTTAAATATGTCCACCAAAGACAACACTTCATATGACCAAGTATCAAACAAATACAGGGCTCCAAGAATAGGATAGCCCGACACCCGGGGCTACTCCAATCTGGATCCGGGCTATACTCGCTTTCAAAAATGGTTTCCCGTCGGGCTAGTCTAAAAAATCTCGGGACAATCAAACTTTTCAGTACACATTAGTATAGGTGCCAATTCGTCCTATAATACGACATATACCCGCAGGGTTATTAACCAGCTGACGGTCACTAACTAGTGTGTTATTCAGTTGTGGCTAATTCTTATTTATTACGGCTTTTGGTCAGATTCCCCGAGGCACATAAGCATCAGTGTGCAGTACAACAGTCACGAGTATTCAATTTTGATTTTGATTGGTCGATGGGTAATTACCTCATGCGTTTTTTTTTAAGCACTGAATTTGATTGGCCAAACAGTAATTGTCAGTGTAGTCTAATTGATTTGTTTTTTTAACAATTATCAGATTACAGTAGCATTCAAAAGCTATCGTTAATTGTTATAAAAGCGTTCCAATTTGTTTGACTTTACTGTAAACACAACCGATTGTTGTCTGCTAATTGGGAATGCAGTTGTTGTTTTATGTATGAAATAATGTATATATATATGTATGCATATTTGATTGTAAACAATGAGACACAAATAAACCATTAAACTGTTTGATGTCTTGTCGAAGCTGTTCGCAGTTTGACGGGTGGGGTATTGAGATCGACATTGCCAATTACAAAGACATAATAATAATTACTCCCATTCGTGCCAAACATCAGTCCTAAACTATAGCCTAATGAAATTTGAACGAAATAATAAAAAAAAAATCCAATCATACTGTCATTGTCATTTCAATCCGATTGGCAAAATGTTGAAGTTTTTAACTGAAAATGAAAGTAGAAAGAGGAAATAAGGCCATTGGACACGGGCTCACATCAGGGCCCGCTGGGAAACGTGTCTTGAGTGACCAGAACTGTTGCCTGTTTTAATATAGAAACAAGACATTCAGCTAGCTATTTGAATTATCAGTGTGGTATCAGTGATTCAGTTTAGACTTATTCGCAGCAGCAGGCAACATAACTACTTAGTGCAGTTTATTTCTTAAACTTCTGAAACTTTTCATTTATCATCAAAGATAAAATAAAATGTCTTATGAAATGTTGGTTTTGTTATATAATTTTATGATATACAATGGATAAATAAAAGAAAGAAAATAGAACCTTATTGTTTGATTCTAATCACGTGTGTATTATTAGTTTATTCTAAATAAAACAAAGTAAAAAGTGAAGTATTCAATATCGACATAAATTATGTATCGGCAACTTCTCATTGGTAATAACCATTTCGGGGCAAGTTTAAAAAAATCAGGGCAAGTGGACTGAAATCTACTTGCCCTGGGCTAGTCCCCAATTTTAATGTTCTTGGAGCCCTAAAATAAAAGCAAAGTAGTCATAAGAAGAGTTTTGTTGTTCAGTGATGTCCACCAATGTGACCAAGAATCAAACAAAGAAATTAAAGTTATCAGAAAAGGTTAACTGAGGTTAACCTAACCAAACTGATGTTTAGGGTAAATAATGCAAAACAATAACATAAAGTTAACTGAGGTTAAGTTACTTAACCAAGGTTAAGTTCGGAGAAAATAAGCAAATATGACCTTTTTGTCGTTCAGTGAAGTCCACCAGTGCCAACAATACATATGACCAAGTATCAAACAAAGAAAATGAGGCAATCACATACAGTTAACTGAGGTTAAGTTATCTAACCAAGGTTAAATTACCTAACCAAGGTTAAGTTTTGGGAAAAATCACGCAAACTATGACATTGGCAATTTTGGGCATTACCTGATGTCCCTTGACCCAATAAAGCATCTGCGAAAGTTTCAGAAAAGTTCGAGCAGCAGTGCCTAGTGTCTCATCTTGAGTGAATTATCATCCAGTAATCTACTGGAAGATGCAGTTAAACAGTAGGCAACATATAATAAGTGCATTAATCATTAAAAGTGATTTCCATGAGAGAGCCAATAGATTTACAAAGAAAAACAATAAACACATAGCAAGGCTACTGTCAGAATTGTGGGTTGGCAGGTGGCAATAAAATGTTTAACATTTTACAAAGCCATTTGTACTTTACTGACATTATGCATGGCAATTATAAAATGATTTTTTTTTGTAATAGGTTTGTAAAAATAGTGTTTTCAACTTGGAGTTAAACCCACACACATTATCAACACTCAGACTCTGACATTTCCTTCTCAGAATGATGGGTCGCAGCATATGTATTATGATCTACTTAATATCATTATAGATAATTGGTATCAGGACAGATAATGTGTATCATGGTAGATAATTGGTATCAGGACAGATAATTGGTATTATGGCAGATAATTGGTATCATGGCAGATAATTGGTATCAGGACAGGACAGATAATTGGTATCAGGACAGATAATTGGTATATTGGTATCAGGACATATAATTGGTATCATGGCAAATAATTGGTATCATGACAGATATTTGGTATCAGGACAGATGATTGGTATCATGGCAAATAATTGGTATCAGGACAGATAATTGGTATCATGGCAGCTAAATAATTGGTTGGGTATTAGGACAGTAAGTTGGAATTAATGATCAGGTCTGGTTGATCACTATCTTATTGTTTTTGAAATCTTTTTTCCCTAGAGACATGATCCAGAATTAATTGTTTACAGAGTTTTATGTATAGCTAGTGTTATAGATAGAGAATGCATTTCAACAACTGGAACTTATTTCAGTTGGCAGAATAATATTTGTTTTTATTAAAAAATCATTAAATCAAGTCAAACAGTTATTTAAAGGAACACACGGCAATCTTGATATTTTTTTAAACTCCGGCATCCTGTTAGTTCTCAACATAACTTGCACAATTTTTTGCAATGATTTAATCCATTGTCTGGAGTTAAGTGCATGACACCGTAATATAATTGCGTGGATCAGTGTTTGAAGGCATTTTGTCAGAGCGTGTAACATTGTCAAAATAAGGTTAAATATATGTCTTTGTGAGGGCTTGGGTGTGGTTTCACCGCCTGAGTGCACAATAATCCCATTGTTAGAAATATGTCCTGACTGAGATGCAAACTTGATCATCAAATCATGTGCAACAGCTACTGGTGATTTCTTAGTCCAGGTTGTGATTTCATGTGTTATTATTTTTATCCACATCTGTTTATCTGTTTATGTTTAGGTCATGATGTTATATGACAGTTGTTTATCACAAACAGCCTATCTTGGCCATTCTTCATTGTCAATATTATGATCAGTGAGTTATCATATAGTTCACTGTATGGTTGGTCTTTATTGTCATATTATATACATTTGTTATTGTTATGTTGTCTTATTTAACAAACAAATAAATATGATCCAATGGGTCAGTTGTTATCTATAATTAGTTGTAGTTCTCTATGGGTGACTTAAACAGTAAATATATATATAAAATAATGGGGCCCGTGATGGGCCCAGTGGATTGCAAGGTCAGCTCTGAATCCGGAGGTCACGGGTCCAGCCTTCCCGATGGCAGTAGGATTCTTTGGTGTGTCTAGACAAGACACTTCCCGTAGACTTGGCCATGGGAACTTAACCCTTAACTGCTACATATATATAATGGACTGTTCTTCCTTTGAATTAAGACCATTCCATTTATGTGACAAAGGGGTGTTTTAGGGGAAATGACTGATCAGCAGTCAGACATTGTAAATCCTGATTAGCCCGCACGTTACTCTGATCTGATCTGATCCCGCTAAGCATGACTATAATAGCCTTTGAGTCCATTGTAAACCCAATAACTCGCTGGCTAATCAGGGTTTACAATGTCTGTCTGCTGATCAGTCATTTTCCCTAAGACTCCCCTTTGTCACATAAATGGAATGGTCTTAATTAATTTAAAGAAAGAACAGCCCATTATATATATGTAGCGGATAAAGGGTTAAAGATTGCATCTGATGAGAAATGCCATCTTCCATTCACTGAGGTTGCTGTCCAGATATAACTTAAGGGGATGTAAAACCACAATTAGTTCCATTGAACCTGTTCTTGTGGGCAAGCACATCCATGGTCGAGGGGTTAACAATGTTGCGTTGTAAACATTCTCACCGCGGCAGGTTCGAATCCCACTGGGATGCTCATCTTGTAAGTGAGAAAGTGATGATTCTTACAGATGGTGGGAAGTATACAGTACTGGCTCTACCCAGGAATAAATGGGTGGTCCGTCTCCACCACAAAAAGTCGTACATAGCCTAAAATATGGTGAAAAATTACATTGGGAGTCCATTCTTTGTTACATCTTTCGTACATCTATCTTTTTCATCTGTCTGTTTTAAATAAGTTTGTGTAGTCACTGCTTTGCCCCACATCTTTGTAAGTGCGAACATTAAAATCCACAAATCTTTCTTCTTTAACTTATGTATTGGGGCGCCTGTGGCCGAGTGGTTAACGTCTCTGACTTGAAATCACTTGCCCCTCACCGCTGTAGGTTCGATCCCTCAGGGGCCTAGGAATCTTTATGTGAGGAAGCTATCCAGCTGGCTTGCGGAACGTCGGTGGTTCTACCCAGGTGCCCGCCCGTGCATGAAAATTGCCCGGAGGGGCACCTGGGGTCTTCCTCCACCAATGGAAGCTGGAAAGTCGCCATATGACCTTAGCTGTCGGTGCGACTATAAAATCCAATTCAATTCAATTAACTTATGTATTTAAGTAAGTAATTCTTCCATTGAATTTAACATATAATTGAAATATGCTATAAATATAATGTCAGCTGATTTTGAATTTAGAGATTTATTTATTTTTAGCTGTTAGATATGACAGATCATTTCATCACATTATAAATAGTTACAACTACTGGGTTAGAATAATTTATACCTCATGACAATGCTATTAATTAGAAGGTTTTTTTTTCTAATTAATTGCCTCTAAGGTCTCTCTAACCCTGGGCTACAGGTAGATATAGGTAAAAACAAACTGAAGACATTAAAACATTATTATTCTGAAGATAGTAACAAAAATAATGTTGATCTAGAATTGCTGTGAGGTAAGGTTTGGGTAGGGACCTTTTTTTGGTGTGTAGGCAGGGAAGGAACCAAACAATTTTACAGTCGACCTAATTGAATTGGTTTCAGCAGAAAACAATCACTGAAAGTTTTACTGAAAATCTATTTTAGCTAAATTGGTTTGGATACAGTAACATTTTAATTCTGGCTACATGCTTTTCTACCATGTAAGGGAAACCAAAAATTGTATTTTAGACACATGATCACATTATAGATTACTATCAACTATAAAACAATCCAAGTAGTATATCTTGTTTGGCTGATAATGTTATACATTGTCAGTGATCAGTTTCCTCTGACTCATAATACTTTCCTTTTCTGTGCAAGGGAATTTTATAATCGGAATATTTAACTCTGTTTAAACTTTAAAAAGTCACGTAATGCACTTTAGATAAGGGGTTGTTGACAAACAAATTACCAGTATTCGTGTCATTTGTTTGAAGATAGAATCTGGATTCAGGGTCACTGAGTGACCAACGCAGTTATGAACCAAATTTAGTTCTCGTTGTGAGTCACTGTGGCCACGGAGTAATGTTAGAAGACGAATGCACAAGAACAAATCACTTTGAACAGCCAGGTGAAAACATAGGGGCTGGGTTTAGACCAAACAGTATGGCTCGGAACTGATAGATTGTCCCCTGCCAGACAATCGAAGATATTTCCTTGAGAAGGGGTGGATGGGAACGTGAAAGTAAGTATCCTTCAGATCCAGGGAAGTTACCCAGTCGCCTTCTTGTAGCTCCAGCCGAATAGAATCAAGTGTTCATCTTGAAGCGTGGCAAATATGTCGATAAACCTGTTCAGAATAGAGAGGTCTATGATGGTTCTCAAACCGCTTTTGGATTGGCTACCACAAAGAGACGACTTTAAAAACCCTTTCTTGCATGGGAGGGAAGCACTGGTTCCACTGCCTGAAGTCTTAACAGATTATGAATTGCTGATCATGTTGTTGATCCAGAACAGAAAACCTCTCTACTCCTAAAAGGGTCACAAATTTGGCAGGAGGAAGACGTGAGAGTGGAGTTCGGACACAAACTGAATTAGATACCCGCCCCGGACCACTGAGATGGGTCCATTGGTCGACTATATTTTCCCAGGCCTGTCTGAAGGCAGAAAGTCTGCCGCCTGTGAGAATTTCTGGTTTGGGAACCCTTTGGACAATGGGAACTCCCAAACTGGAAGAGGCCTGGAAAACAGAGCGGGCATTCCTATGGGGCCGGGGCCTGCAGCGCCCCTACCCCTACCTTGACCATCTCGATGGAACCTAGTAGCCCAGGTAGTGTTAGCCTCAGGAATAAAGGGTACAGGTGGGCTATAGGAGCCCTACTTACCGTGGCCTGAGGTGTCCTAGTGGGGGTATCTGAAGGGGTGTCTAGAAGAGGCCAGAGCAAGTACGTTTAACTACTGGAAAAGAGAGGCCAAAAAAAAGGTAGGAGCATTGACCGGTTCCACCCTAAGTCTAGAAGACAGATGTGGATGAAGTACCGAAAGACCAAATCGCATCTCGCCTAACTAAGCTGAAGTTTGGGAAAAAACGAAGAAACATCTCCATAGAGTCAATATTTGCCTTAGCTGTAGACAAAATATACCTCTGCCATGGCATTTGTGAAGGTGAGGGATCCCCATAAAATGGAAAGAATCCCACACAAGATGCATGGAAACACATCTGAACCCTTAAGCGGGGCATGCGGTCTCATGCCTCGAACTCTGACAAGGGAAGAGAGGCAACCGATGGCAAGGTAGCCTGAGGTCCAAGACCCACCTGTATAGCAGAATCTAAAGTGGGAGGTTCGAAGGACAAAACTGGATCCTGAGATGCATAAGTCTTGCGAGCAAGGGATAACTTCTTAAAACCTGTAGAGAATTTGCCCTTAAGGCCTTAGGGTACTGGGGAATTGGTGTGCCAGGTACCACTTCTGAGCCCTTAATTTCTCCTGAAAGGGAAGAAAGAAGTAAGGCAACCTGCTTGCTCTGTGATAGGGAACAAGCAGGTTGCAAATCCGACTGAAAATCGAAGAAATCCAAGGCAGAAATACCTGCAGCTTACAGATACCGGAGGGCAGACTGAAGGGTCCAATCTTTCTCTAAGGAAGGCAATAAGTCCCTCTGTTGAACCTCTTCTTGGGGTTCCAAAGTGACTCTTTGGCCTTGAAACAATACCGTAGCAGGATCCAAGCAGTTGCCAGAAAAAATACCATCCTCACGTTGAAGCTGGGGTGTGTTAGAAGGTGTGGTGAACTGCGTGGGACAATCTAGGGCGCATGGAACCAGATCTAAACCGTGACCTAGAGAGACTTCTAGACCGTGACCTAGAGCGACTCCTAGACCCTGACCTAGAGAGACTCCTGGGTCTTCTAGAGACCTTAGAAGCACAGGACCTAGACTATCTTCTCCATTCTGCATCTCCTAGAGTGCAATATCTCCTGTGCCTCCTAAAGTGAGAATGAGAGCAGTGTCCAGTAGGGACAGAAGATGACAAAGCACGAGGCCGCTTACAATCATGCAGCCTAAAATCTCTGAGTTTGTGCAGACTAGGACTGCGGCGTCTATGTTGCCAAAGTGAGTGCTTGCCCTTACTGGACAGCCAGAGCTAGAGAAACGTGAGAATTCATCTTCAATCAGAAGATGATGAAGAAGAATCTTTCTTACCCTTAGGTGGATGGCTGCTAGTTGACTGCTTAACACTGGCTCTAGACCTGAAGTTCTCCTGTGACAGAGTGTTGCTGTAGTCCCTGCGACCCCGCTCACTAGCTGACAGGCTGTTACTGTGTTCAGAAGTTGGTGGGGAAAACAACTTTTTATCGCTAGTATGGGAGCCGAGCCCATAAAAAGAAACCACATGCTTCTTTCGGTGGCCGTCGCCATAACCATAAAGTATCTCCGATACTTCACGCTCCGACAGAGAATCCACTCATTCAGAAGGTGACTTGGCCTTCATTAGGAAAGATCATCTGCGCGCGGTTGCATGTTCGACATGACACTGAAAAGGAAAATAATAACAACAGAAAGTGCCGAAAACACCAGTCCTTTCAGAATGACCTCCCGAGTGGAAAAGGAAGTGAGCCTCGTTCTGATTTCGTATGTTAGTGGATGACTTAATTGGCAGCTCCCTTTTCGGCCAGGATGCCAGGAATAGGCCGGGAAGGGAATTAATTATAAGGGGAGTTTTTTCCACTCGTGAGTTAATTAATTGCATTTGTAATGTTGAAAATTTCAATAGACCAATAATGAACACTGTATATGTATGCTTTTTAGCTCTACTGTCCGTCGTCCGTCCGTCTGTAAACTTTTTTGTAGCGACTACTCCTCTGAAACTACTGAATGGATTTTCATGAAACTTTACAGAAATGTTGCCCATGAAGTCTAGTTGATCCTAGCAAAAATTCATGTTGATGTGATTCCAAGATGGCCGTCAGATCTAAAAATAGATTTTTAAAAAACAAGTTTGTAGCGACTACTTCTTGAAAACTCAAGTGATAATTGATATGGGACTTTTTCTAAAATGATCAGCATGACATTTTGTTGGTCCTTGTCGAAAATCGTTTTGATTCGACTTTAAACAGGGCCGCCAGCGGCCATCTTTGTTTACATAGAGTTATTTAGTAAAATTTTGTAGCGACTACTCCTCTGAAACTACTTGACGGATTTCCATGAAACTTCACAGGAATGTTGCTCTTGATGTCTAAATGATCCAAGCATCATTTCCAGTTGGTCAGAAATTTAACATGGCTGCCACAGCTAAAAATAAATTTTCAAGAAACAAGTTTGTAGCAAGTACTTCTTGAAAACTATAAGTGATATTGATATGGGACTTTTTCTAAAATGATCAGTATGACATGATGTTGATCCTTGTCAAAAATTTTGATTTGACGTTAAACATGGCCGCTGCCGCCAGCGGCCATCTTCGTTAACATAGAGTTATATAATGAAAACTTGTAGCGACTACTCCTCTGAAACTAGTTCAATCCTCCGTGGTGCCACTGTGTTCCGTCGGCGTGTTCTTGGGCAAGACACTTTTCCTTAGCCTCGTTCGTCGGATGTGGACGTAAACCGGGCGGTCCCGTGTATCGGTCTATCCTCCGAGCACGTTAAAGAACCATAGGAATCTATTCGATAATAAGAGTAGGGCAGGTTCCCGGATTCCTATGTATCCTTCCCCTCTCTCTGGGGCGGCTCTAAATAACCTGTACTGTGTTGATGAGCCGTTAAACAACATTCAATTCAGTTCCTCTGAAACTAGGAATGCTGATCTATATAGCTATCAAAAACCTATCAGTGGAGCTTCAAGGTCATTGACCTCTTGTTTATTGTAATGTTTCGGTAAGTATAGCTGTACATGAGAAGGACCACCTACCAGTCAGAAGGATCACCCGTTTTCAAAGGCAGGAATTCCTGCAGGCTTCCTACTTAAAAAAGTTAGTGTCGAACCATGAGCATGTGTCTATGGTGTGGTATTCCAGCAGCACAATAAAGCTCACTGCTTCAAAGTAAGACACCCTCATCATAAGTGACATTAAATCGGTACATCAGTAGTAGTAAAAGTTTTTTCTTCATTTTATTACATAATTATATGTAATGCTTGCTTCCATTAGACTTTGGGTTCATTGATTTAAACATATTTTATTGGGTTCATGATGGTGTAGACTATTTTATGCTTCCAGGTTTGAAATATGCCTGTATAAAATGAGTTCATGATATTGTCAGCAATCTCTTATATGCTCATCAGAGTTAGCACAATTACTGGATCTCTACCTGAATTATATTACTACTTTGTAAAGCCTGTCTGAGAAGAGTTCCCTAAATGATCGATACTTCACAATTAATGGAGACTGGAGATGATAATTATAAAAAGGTCAAGATGCTACACTTGGTTCATATGGTTCTGGCAGCCAGTTAATATCCTTCAGACTTCCAATCAGAATTTATGTTTTGTAATTTACTGGACGTTTACTAGATCTGGCAGAGAGAGATTCAGGATGTGTTTGTTCGCCCACGTACAGCAACTTGTTACCTAATTATTGGCTGTCAAGCTGGCAGAGACCTGTACATATAGGTAAGGATAACCAGTTTTGGTTGGCAGAAACTTGTTTTTTATGCCTTGGTCGGCAAATTCCGGTATATATGCTAGGAAGACCATAGGTCAAGGCCATATAACTTGTTTTCAGATAGTTGATACTCGGATGGCTATTTTAGTAAACATTGGAACTGTTCAAAAAACTGTTATGGTTTTAAAGGTTCTTTTACAATGAAAACAGTTTTGTTTTCTAAAAGATTGTATTTCCAGCAAATTCGATGGGTGCAAAACATCATCGTTTCTGATGTCAGTTTAGTGTTTCATTTAATTCTCTGGTAAATCTATCAATATTGAATGCAAGGCTATCGATCAGAATTTATTTGTACAATTTACTAGATGTCTGGGTTAAATTACATGAGAAGTTCTTCTGGTACAAGTGGTTGGGGGTACTTTTGGATTGATTGACATCCCCAATTGTTATGCCCCCGAAATGATGCATGTAGTAATCCGCTGTCCGTTCGTTCGTTAGTCCTTCTGTCTGAAACAATGTCTCAGCCAAGAATGTTGAAAAAAGATCAAACTATAAAATGTATATATATACAATTGAAGATTAATGCAGGGTTCCTATGCGCATTTGAAACGTTCTTGCCTCTCAACACTGAGGGTTGGAATCCCACTGGGAGCTCGACTTGTGAGAAAGGATTGATTCTTGTGGATGCGGGAGGTATAAATAAGTAAGTACTGGTTCTACCCAGGAAAAGGAGGGTGGTCTATATCCACCACAAAAAAAATATGGGATCATACATCTAAAAATGTGCTGGAAATGAGGTAAAATACCATTCAGGCCGACCATAAAAAATTGTTGGTTTGCTGTTTCCCTACCGACCCACCAAAAAGGGCCCTACCCAAAACTTTTTATAGCAATTCTTTAACAATTTTTTTTTTTACTGTTTTCAGTATATATTTTTCTTTAGTTTCTTACATTTTTTTACTGTCTTTGGCACACAAAAAAAAAAAAATCACCTACCTACCTACCCACTTATAAAATCCTGGGCCGGGAAACAGCAAACAAATATAGTTTTAAGGATGGCCTCAGCCATGCAACCATATAACTTTGTATCCTTCTTCACGGTGGGGCAACTTGCAATTACATAATCTATGTGATGAAGATTAATTCCTTAAAAGTAGTTTAAAATGTTTTCAGCGTGTGCCTATTTTAGCTCTGCCTGACTGAGGATTATAATACATGATGTGACTGTCAAATCGATCCCCAGTGTGTCACTGAATTCCTTTTCTAAGACGCAGTAACCGCAATAACCGAGATAATGTTATATTTGTTATGATTGCCTCGAGAAAGAATACATAATAGGTTGTTAAGATTTTGTCAGTGAAAGGAGTTGAAAATGAAAACGAAACTCACAAACAAAATAAATATGACATTTAAATTTTAGATTATATATGCCAGTTTTGATAACCCTTAACACGCTTAAAGCAAGACTATAATAGCCACAGATTACTAGTACGGTATTTACTTCTTGAAGCTTTTCTCAATTGGTACATGAACCATACCACCACTTAACTGATTTGTATTTTGGTTGTTACTTGTTTCTTAAATCCTGTGTCTGCCAATGATGAAATTGAAATTAAGTTGTCAGATGCAAAGGACAGCAGTTGTCAGATGCAAAGGACAGTAGTGTTTGTCTAAGATGCGTACAGAGGAGAGTCGAGTTGTGACACTTTAGGTGCATTAGGGGGAGTAGAGAGTAGAGAGTGACAGATGCAAAGGACAGTAGTTGTCAGATGTAAAGGACAACAGTTGTCAGATGCAAAGGACAGCAGTTGTCAGATGCAAAGGACAGTAGCGTTTGTCTAAGATGCGTACAGAGGAGAGTCGAGTTGCGACACTTTAGGTGCATTCGGGGGAGTAGAGAGTGACAGATGCAAAGGAGAGTACAGTTTCTGAAGCTCATTAAGATACCTTTTAATGAAAATAAAAGTACAATATAAAGGAGTTTTAACTGTATAACAAATGAATCTATAAACCAAAAGTTACACAATGTAGCTTAATTTACCAACTATTGGTTTGTAATCAAGCCATGCCAGATCTAGCCAGTTACACGTGACTGATCTGCTAAGATATCTTATCCATGACAACTGTTTTATAAAAAACACACCAAAACAGCAGCATGAGTTGAACAGTTAAAAAGTGCTTAGAAAATCAGAAGCTCAAGTCGCTGTTCATTATATATATATGGCCAAATAAAATAATACCTGCGTTTCCTGTAACTCGACTGACTCCCTTAAATCACGGCCAATTCCCTTTTTCATTTTTTATTGAGAATAAATAAAATCTAATTATTCCGACAATTGTTTAGTTTGTCAGTGGGCAACGCATACCACACTCGCAAAACAACTGCGCCAAAAATGTGCACCTTTTCTGTACAAAGCGAGATAAAATAAAGTGTACCCCTCAAATCTGTCAGTATCTAATTGTCTCAAGCTTAAAGTCTTCACTTTATGAAAAATAAAATAAAATAGTCAAAGTAAAAAATAAGATAAAAAGCCGACATCCCAACCCATTTTCCCCAATTATATCACATGTGTAGGTATTATTTTATTTGGCCTGTATCAGTATTATATTCTCAGATGCATATTTAGCTAATTCATTTCCTAATTGATCTACAGTCATTGTTATCTACCATTTTATATACAATCCCACTTGTCCTTAGGTGTATTGTTTTGCTTGTAAAGTGTTTTACGTCATTTTTAGCACATGAACAGGTCATATATGTGACGGTAATTTTTTTGTGGTAGAGGCAGACCACCCCTTTTTCCTGGGCGGAACCAATACTGTATACCTTTCACCATCCGTAAGAGTCCACACTTTCTCATTGACAAGTCAAGCTTCCAGTTGGATTCAAACCCGTCATGGATCTTCAGGTGTGTTTATCTACCATTTTAAAAACATTGGGTAGGATGGGAGTTTCCCCCATCATTTTGATTTGTGCAGCTTCTCTCCTACATTTATTTCAGTTTTAATAAAAGAAAAGGTATAGGCTCGTGTTACCCTAAACATACAGTGTTTTACAGCATTGAGTAGGCTACATGATTAAATCTCATTAATTGTAATTATAATTCATCATGATGATCACTATCATTGGGCATCTGTATCACCTTCCTTAGTAATCTACATAATTACTATATCATTAATTGTAATTATAGTTTCATCATGATAATCACTACCATTGGGCATCTGTGCCACCTTTGTTGGGCATCTGTGCCACCTTTCGTAGGAGGGCTGGCGTGGCACAGTCGGTAGCACGGCAGATTTGTAACCGGAGGCCCCGGATTCAATCCTCCGTGGTGCCACTGAGTTTCGTCGGTGTGTTCTTGGGCAAGACACTTTCCCTTAGCCTGGTCCTTCGGATGGGGACATAAACCGGGCGGTTCCGTGTATCGCTCAATCATCCGAGCACGTTAAAGAACCATAGGAATCTATTCGATAATAAGAGTAGGGCACGCTTCCCGGATTCCTATGTATCCTTCCCCTCTCTCTAGGGCGGCTCTAAATAACCTATATTGTGTTGTTGAGCCGTTAAACAACATTCAGTTCAATTCACCTTCCTTAGTAATCTACATAATTAATATATCATTAAATTGGCTATCCCGCCAACAACAGCATATGTACTCTGTTTCTAAACCTACTGACAACGAAGTATATATACTCATCTGCAAAAGAAAGCAGCCACTGAGTTTTGTTTAGATTTAATTGTATAAAGTCTTTTTAGAATTAATTGACAAATTCCAAAATGAATATGCCATGTTTGGTACCAAAGTTTTTATCATTCCATTGCCAATCTCATGTTGTCCTTTGTTTTTCAATAGGCTGAATCATTAAGGGAATGTTGCTTGATAAAGAGGATAGGGTGTGTAGTAAAACTTTCAAAGTGGCTACTTTCTTTTGCTGCTGAGTATATATAACTTACAATATTTTGAGAATCCAAGCTCTATAAACACAATATAAATGGCTTTAACCAGCCAGACTAAACCACAAAACTGGAACGTAGTATTAAGAGTTACCAGCTCACAATTCATTTTAGGCATATTCAGTCATGGGCATTTTAAGAACCAGCATTAGAGAATGAGATTATGAGGTTATAAAGGTGAGGTTATGCGGTTATAAAGGTGAGGTTATGCGGTTATAAAGGTGAGGTTATGAGGTCAGGTCATCCTAATTTGTGCAGAGCTCTGACCTCAGGTAATGGGTGCTTGAATAATAATATTAAGGAAAAGATATAAGTACTTTATTGTTCATGTAACCAAAAGGTTAATACAAATACAGATTAATCACAGCTTATTCTGATCTCCATGGTCATGCTAGTTCCTCTATATATCTTGTTATATAGGCCTATTATAAAAGTGCATATACCTGATCAAGCACTGACAAGTATATGTATGGTATTATTGATTACAGTTATAATCCTAGATCTTGTGTAGTTGGTAGTTAAATAATCCTAGATCTTGTGTAGTTGGTAGTTAAATAATCCTAGATCTTGTGTAGTTGGTAGTTAAATAATCCTAGATCTTGTGTAGTTGGTAGTTAAATAATCCTAGATCTTGTGTAGTTAGTAGTTAAATAATCCTAGATCTTGTGTAGTTGTAGTTAAATGATATATATACTGAAACGAAAAAGAAACGCAACTCGGGAATTTCCGCTATGTATTGTATGTACAATATGCTGCTAATTGAATGGTACATGGCTACGTAAGACCTTTCCTTTCGAAAAGAAAAGGACTGAAACAACACATAACACAGGAAATAGTATTCCTTCAAAGTTTAGTTATTGACAGAGTACGCATTTGACTCCAGCATGTGTACAAATTTAGGATGCAAAATTTTGCAAACTCTACGTTAAATACAGTACTGAACTGTTAGTGGCTCAATATTTCAAAGAGGAACTTCAACATTTACGTATTTCTTTGTGATTAAAACATCTATAACATCACAGTTTTGTCCTTTCTCTAACTGACTGTAACTTTTGCAACCACCGAATGGTGAGGGGTCATATAGTGTTAGCCATGTCCGTCTGACTGTCCGTCCACAAAAGCATGTGTGATGATATCCTCGTCTATGTTTTTGTCTTCAAATTTTATGTTCATGGATAGTTTTCAGAGGTAGCTAGCATCTGTATCTCATGGACACTTTTTTAGTTTATTATTCTGTTTTCTTCCACGATATTGAAACTCTTTCCTTTGTTTCATATACCGAATATTAATGTATGTGTCTGTCCTTTGTTTCAAATACTGGTATTAATGTATGTGTATGTCCTTTGTTTCAAATACTGGTAATAATGCATGTGTCAGTCCTTTGTTTCAAATACTTAATGTACATGTATGTCCTTTGTTTCAAATACCGTTATTAATGTGTGTGTCTGTCCTTTGTTTCAAATACCAGTATTGATGTATGTGTCTGTCCTTTGTTTCAAATACCAGTATTGATGTATGTGTCTGTCCTTTGTTTCAAATACCAGTATTGATGTGTCTGTCCTTTGTTTCAAATACCAGTATTAATGTATGTGTCTGTCCTTTGTTTCAAATACCAGTATTGATGTATGTGTCTGTCCTTTGTTTCAAATATCAGTATTTCCCATGTGGTTGCCGGGGCAGAATACAACCACTGCGAATCCCGCTAGAGGCAGAGGAGTAGGACCCCTCCATGTTCATTTTGTCATTTTTTTATCCTTCTTATTCAAGGTTTTCTTCACGACTCGCATATGCAAATGTGGAAATGTGGCTCCATCGTAACTGGAGTATCTACAATAGAATTTGCAGCAACAATGCAGTTCTGCACGTTAGAAGAATCTAGGCACATTCTCCATATTTTACCTAGATATTAATGCAGGATGAGCCTGGCATGTTCATCCCTGTTTGGCGCCATATATCCTTTTTTGTGTTGGTGCGCCGTAAAACTCCAATTCAATTCAAATACCAGTATTGATGTGTGTGTCTGTCCTTTGTTTCAAATACTGGTATTAATGTATGTTTCTGTCCTTTGTTTCAAATACTGGTATTAATGTATGTTTCTGACATTTGTTTCAAATACCGGTATTGATGTATGGTCTGGCATTTGTTTTAAATACTGGCATTACTGTATGTGTCTGGCATTTGTTTCAAATACTGGTATTAATGTGACATGTCTGGCATTTGTTTCAATACCAGTACTGATGTACGTGTCTGTCCTTTGTTTCAAATAGCGACATGCCTTAATTTCCTTTTTTTCGAAATATAAACATGTTTTTCCTAGGGATTGGGATTGGACAATTTGTTATAAGTTGTTCTTATTCCTCTAGGTCCCCACCATCGACTGTGACCTTGCTTTGTACATAGTGTAACCTGGTAAACAGAGAGAAAGGAAAAAACAAAGTGTGGTAAACAATCCAAATCTTTCAAAAGTGGTTTATTTTAAGACCTTGCATCACAAAAAAACTTTTTAATATTAACAAAGAAGTTGGACCTGATTTAGTTTAGTCTTGTTATAGCTGGCTATAGCGATAGAAAGGAAAAACAGACAAAAGTGATAAACAATCTAAAAACAGCTTCAAAAGTGGTTTATTTTAAAACCTTACATTGCCAAAAAAAGACTTTTATATTAACGAAGGAGTTTGACCTGATTTAGTTTAGTCTTGTTATGGCTGGCTATAGCGACTGTAAAATTGTTTATATTTATACGCTTGGCAGAGTACAGCCTGACCTACTTTTAACAAAGGCGATCTATCAGATCTATCATGTAGTATTTACCTTCTGACAGCTGTTTGAGGTAAAAGCAGATTAGCTGGTTATTGTATTGTTGTGATTCAGACCGAATCTCTTTCAAACAAATTCGGTTAATACCCTTTCTAAATACACTCAAGTGATATGAAAACGCAACACGGGAATTTCCGCTATATATTGTATGTATAATATGCTGCTTTTAATCGAATGGTACATGGCTACGTAAGACCTTTCCTTTTGGAAAAAATACTTAAACAACAAATAATACAGCAAATAGTATTCCTTCAATGTTTCATTATTCACAGAGTACGCGTTTGGCTCAGTCATGTGAGCAAACTTAGGATGCAACATTTTGCAAACTATTTACGTTAAATACAGTACTGAACTGGCTCAATTTTTCAAAGAGCTACTTCAACATTTATGAAGTTCTTGTTACAACGTGTAGTGTGATTAAAACGTCTACAACATCACAGTTGTGTCCTTTCTCTAGTTAACTGCAACTTTCTTTTTAAAAAACATCTTGGGATTTCTTTGGAATATTATGTGCAATTAAGTGTGCAGTATATACAATGTATAGCAGAAATTCCCGTGTTGCGTTTTCATATCACTTGAGTGTATGTCATTAGTTTATGACGTATGATGATAAATGTTGGAATTGAATTGAATTGGATTTTATAGTCGCACCATCAGCTAAGGTCGTATGGCAACTTTACAGCCTCCATTGGTGGAGGAAGACCTTAGGAGCCCCTCCGGGCAATTTTCATCCATGGGCGGGCACCTGGGTAGAACCACCGACGTAAAAATCCAATTCAACTCGGTATTCAGATTCCATCGCACTAGTTTTAAGCAACATCCCCGTCCCATTTTGCATTAGCACTGGGTGCTTATAGAGATGAATACTGTACAGCATATATCAATAGAATTGCTATAAATATCATAATGTCCTTTACTATGACATTGAATCGGACAATATATAGACTGGTGTATTGATATAGTGGTTATTGAACTGTAGTAAGATATACATGTACGTAGAAACAAGCTTATACCATAACAAAGATTTTGTAGAGCTCTACTGAATGTACATTTACTGTTACATAGAGAAAATGTCAGCTGAGATCCAGCCATGAGCGTTTCTTAATAGTTCACCTTATAATGCAGTGTAGATTTACAACAGTGTTTTAAATTTTGCTTTTCATTCAAATGATTCTTTTTAGGAGTTAATCTACTACTGATGAAAAGGTATGTTTGACATTAAAATTGCAAAACTTATTTATTACATTTCTATGGGTGAAAGATAGGGATTTCTCAGTGAAAGAATATTCATAATTGCTAACTATTAATAACTAACTCCGAACACAAAAATAACTGTTATGTTAAGTCATATATATGACGTCTAATAGAGTGTTGCTGATGTCGACGTCATCTGCCGATAACATTCAGGAATGTGAATAATTTCGATTAAAATAATACATAACTGATTCAAGATGAAAAATACACTAGTTTGTGAAAAAGAACCACACATCTCTCTATCTCTTTATAATTTATATAGGACTATAATATGATGCAGGTTTGTCTGTTTTGATTTATTTGCTTAATTTAGAGCAAACATGTTTAAGTTCCGTGTCAGTTATAAATTGAATTGTTTAAACCATGTGAGAAGGTAACTATGATATAGAAATTAGAAATAAAAACTTAATGTACATTACATGATCAGTGAATGTATGTGATGGATCCAACATGTTAATTAGCATGTGGCTTAGTAATCACATTCCATTAATCAAGGCTAATCTATTCAGGTTAATTAGCTATAAAGGTGTAATGTTGTAAGCTGTTGCTCTTAAAGCCTCTTTACCATGTATTGTGTCAATGTTAATGTTTCAAGCATATAGGTTCAGTGGTATTAATTATGTTTGTTCATTATTTTCACCATGTACCCCGTATACATTTTTATATGCTTAATTCCTACTTTACATCTCTTCTTTCCCTCTAAATTCTGCTTTAAAAGCTCATACTCCTGAACTCAATATTGAGTCATTGTGTCAGGGATTTTTTTCCTGCTATAACAGGGGCCGAAATTCGGCTACTTCACAATTTAGAATTGGTCCTTTTTTTCACGTGGCCGTTTTTTTTTACAATATAAAACGATTATTTTTTATTTTTTTTGGTAAACAACATTTCCCCGTCTAACTTTCTCAATATCGTTTTGTTTCGGATACATTTACATTAGAAAGTTTATCTAAAATGTACCATATTATGCTGAATAATTGTACAATTGTATTATAGTGTCCTCCTCCCACAAAACAATATATGCATGAATTGAGTAATATCGCTTTTAACAATTAATCTTTCAATACTTTTTTCTCAAATCAGACGGTTATCGCGCTTTTTTTTCACAAAACGACCAGGCTAGGGAGTCTTCACAATTTTTAGAAAAAAAAACCTGTGTGAGTTCAAGTAAATTTAAAGCAGAATCCTCAGAGGAGAGAGCTTTATTTATACATATAGAAGATGCCATATTCCGATATTGTAGATGCCATATTAAGATATTGTCTTATTTAGATCGACTCCAGCTGAGAGGAAAATTTAATAGATATAAAAAAAAATCCATCATTCCAAAATAATTGTCATTTATACCAAAGAACAAGATATTTAGTCATTCAGTCTACCAGTGATACACTTGAAATATTGTACTTGAAGTCTTTAATAAGGGCTGTATTGATTCAGGTCTGCACCAGCGTATATTGTTGCTTCATTAAACAAACTATCTCCATATGGAAAAGGATTAATAATGCAATTCGGTGACTAAATTGGCATAGGATTTCCATCTTGTCACCAATCTTTCTTGACTGAAGGCATTAGCTGTTATTGATCTGGCATGGTTCACACCGTCACAAACACGGTCCGACTCATTAGGAGCAATTAAAGCCTCCCCGGAACCATTGATCAAATCATTCAAATGATGCAGAACTTTGCTAATAAACAAGGGCAAAAGTCTCATTGGAACTGAAATGACCTAACTTCACCTTTTGTTTAACGACTTTTCCTTACATTATTTAAAGCCACTCTCAGAGGGGTGATCGCCATGGTGGCTTAGTGTTAGACAGGGTTCGAAATAGGAATGTCTTTTAGGGAGAAGTGACACAGAGAAAATAGGGAAAAGTGAGGGAGACAAACAAATTTAAGCACGTGCAGAAAATAGAAGTGAGGGAGACAAACAAATTTAAGCACGTGCAGAAAATAGTGAGAAGTGAGGGAGACAAACAAATTTAAGCACGTGCAGAAAATAGTGAGAAGTGAGGGAGACAAACAAATTTAAGCACGTGCAGAAAATAGTGAGAAGAGAGGGTGACAAACAAATTTAAGCACGTGCAGAAAATAGTGAGAAGTGAGGGAGACAAACAAATTTAAGCATGTGCAGAAAATAGTGAGAAGTGAGGGAGACAAACAAATTTAAGCACGTGCAGAAAATAGTGAGAAGTGAGGGAGACAAACAAATTTAAGCACGTGCTCGGTTATTATAATCATAACAGTTTTGTTTGTTTTAAAATGACAGGGTTTTAACTTTTTGATTAAAGTTATAGTTAAATGCAATTAAAGTATGTTATTTCACAGTAAAAGTGTTTCACAGTTTGTTGTTGATGTTTTTTCCCCATTTTAATATTTGGTAAATCATGAAACACTTGTACTTAGTAACAGCAGAGGGTTAAATAAACTTCATTTGTACCACACCTTGATCAGAAAGAATGATTTCATATAACACCATTTTTTTGCAAATTCAACTTTTATTTTTTATTTTAATATTATGTTTATTGATTATCATTTAATGGCACATAATTCCTCATTCAAATCAAATAACAAATAGCTGTCCCAGTCATCATCTGAAAAAAATCATTTCAAGTTTTCATCCTCATCATTATAATTTCTTGTACCATTATAGCTCTAATGGTTTTCCTTTGTTCTTGCTTATGATATAATTTTCATAAACCTAAACAGAGCTATAAATGCCGATATATTTCAAAATGACTATACATTACCAAAACAGCACTCCTTGACATTGCATTTGCCCAATAATATACAAAGGCGATTGGCTGCAATAATCAAAACATGGGTCATGCTCATGCCACGTGATAATGCTATTTCTTGATTGGATCAAGCTGTTATTTTTTACTGAAAACTGCAACGCCCCAAAACTCCTTCACGATCATACTTGGATAAATGGCTATGGTACAAAACATTTATAGCATATTTTTCTCGTATGCGATTTATACTGCACTTTCAGGCCTACGGGAGTAGCAGTATAAATCGCATATACTCGAAAAAATCGTGCTATAAATATTACTCATTCCTCATTCACATATATATATACATTTATCAGCTGTGTCCCAGTGAGTCACCAACTAAAAGGTTATGCTTAAACATTCAAAAACATTTAAATTCATTTCATGTTTTAATCATCAACCATCATCATCATACTCCTTTAAAGACAACACAAAGTTCATCACTCATTTGTCACAATCATTAATTACTGTTTCTACTACTAGTAGTTATTCTGTTCATTTGATAATTGCTACAGCTCTCATTTGATTATTGCCACAGCTCATTTGATTATTGCCACAGCTCATTTGATTATTGCCACAGCTCATTTGATTATAGCCACAGCTCATTTGATTATTGCCACAGCTCATTTGATTATTGCTATGGCTCTCATTTGATTATTGCTACAGCTCATTTGATTATTGCCACAGATCTCATTGGATTATTGCCACAGCTCATTTGATTATTGCTACAGCTCATTTGATTATTGCCACAGCTCATTTGATTATTGCCACAGCTCATTTGATTATAGCCACAGCTCTCATTTGATTATTGCCACAGCTCATTTGATTATTGCCACAGCTCATTTGATTATTGTCATTTGATTATTGCCACAGCTCATATGATTATTGCCACAGCTCATTTGATTATTGCTACAGCTCATTTGATTATTGCCACAGCTCATTTGATTATTGCCACAGCTTATTTAATTATTGCCACAGCCCGTTTGGTTATTGCCACAGCTCATTTGATAATTGCCACAGCTCATTTGATTATTGCCGCAGCTCATTTGATTATTGCCTGAGACTATACACTTTAACGCTTGTTTAGACTACTAGAGCGTCCGGCTCGCAAGCGACCGGTCGTGGGTTCAATCCCTGGCTGGGTTACACCAAAGACTTCGTAAAAGTGTACTAATGTTTTCATTGCTTGATGTTTAGGATAATTAATGTCGGCCAGTCGGTCTGTCCGTCCCAAAATCTTGTCTTCGCGATAACTCAAGAACAGCTGGCACTACAAACTCGAAACTTGGCAGGAATGCTAGTGTCATGGTCTAGTTGTGGACCTCCTCTTTGGGTAGATTCGCGTAAGAAATGTGGTTGCCATTGGTAACAAAACAAGTAAAAAATCACTAAAAATTGCTTGTCTGTGCGATAACTCAAGAACAGCTGGAGCTACAAACTGGAAACTTGGCAGGAATGTTTGTGTCGTGGTGTAGTTGTTCACCTCCCCTTTTGGGTAGATTCGCATAAGAAATGTGGTTGCCATGGTAACAAAACATGTAAAAAAAATCACTAAAAATTGTTTGTTATAAAGGGTAGTATAAAGGGTAGTGAGGACAGCCGGGTATCGGTATCATGTGACTGTGGGGTATCACGGCATGGTATTTGAGTGTCGCAGCACTTTAAAGGCGTGTTCGAGCCCTCATTGGACCAAGAATCTTTATCAAGCTGGTTTGCAGAACGTCGTCGGTTCTTCCGTGAACAAAAATTGGTATTAGTAGAAACCATCATGATATAACTGAAAGATTGTTTAAAGTGACGTTAAACCATATATATACCGGTAATACTCGGAGAGAGTAAAAAACATAGAGGTATCCCATAATCCTCAACTCTTAATACTGTAGAAAAGTTTGCTGCAGTATTTCTTTGACAAGAGAGAAGGCTGGCGTGGCGCAGTCGGTAGCATGGCGGATTTGTAACCGGAGGCCCCGGGTTCAATCCTCCATGGTGCCACTGAATTCCGTCAGTGTGTTCTTGGGCAAGACACTTTCCCTTAGCCTCGTCCGTCGGATGGGGACGTAAACCGGGCGGTCCCGTGTATCGGTCTATCCTCCGAGCACGTTAAAGAACCATAGGAATCTATTCGATAATGAGAGTAGGGCAGGTTCCCGGATTCCTATGTATCCTTCCCTTCTCTCTGGGGCGGCTCTAAATAACCTATACTGTGTTGATGAGCCGTTAAACAAAATTCAATTCAATTCTTTGACAAGAGGATGGACTTAAGTACAAGGGAGTGCCAGTTAACTGCCTCTTCAGAACCGATGAGAGTAAGCAAATTGCCCAAGGTCATACGTGCAGTGTTCAGCGATGACATCTTTCCAGTAGGTCAAGCATGCTTGACAACTAAGACAACAGCACCCACTGAAAGGTCACATAATAGTTTATAAGTAACAACTGAATAGAAGATTTATTATGTTCGTTGCATCTATGGGTTATCAATTTTCTTACATCGTTTTCTTTAATCATTCTTTCATACAAGATTTCTGCATATGACTTTTAGCCAGAACTATCCCAATGGAATCAATCAAAGAGCTCAGCTGTGTAAGTTGTCGCAGTTTAAATTAATGCCAATTTACTGGCCTTTATTGCCATATTTAGTTCTCCCACAGTGTCTGGATTTATCTTTTTAACAGTAATTGAGACTCAGCTGCCATTTCTTGTGGTACTTTAAAAATGTCAAACGTTGTCCTCTGGGACGTAAACAAGTATGTGATATTCGCGGTTGTCGGAAGCATATTTCCCTACGGTGGCACTTACCATTGTTGCATACGAAGTAGTTTTAGCTGAAGTTACTTTAAAAGTAACTAAAAAGCCCTAATAATTTTACAGTGATGACTGATGTCTTCTGGACGTATTTTTTCCTCCATTATCTGACCCCATTCCCAATGTTTTAGGTCTACTTTTTGAACAAAATTAATGTCAGCCTAACCTACTCTCCAATGCATCAGCGTCTGCGTTTTCATCTTCGTTGGCATAGCTTAACCTTTTTTCATTAAGCTCATATCTCAGAAACTGTTTGACAGAATTCAGTGAAACTTTACACATGTATTCACTAGCATCAGAGGAACTCCTAATAAGATTTTAATTTTAGGCCTCCAAAACTCAAGCGTGCTGTCAATCGCCAACTCTTGCTTTACCCAAAATTCATTGAAAGAATTATGTCCCATTCACTGAAAGGGCGGGGTTTGAAGGCTTTCCAAGTTACACAATATTTTTCTGACTATTAATAGGAGATTAATGCACATACAAACCATGGTTGACATGTAATAAGATCGGGGTTCACTATTTAAGTGTATCTATGCAGTTCGCTTTTGATATCCAGTATATAATTGTGACAGAAATGTTAAGATATTAAAATTTATGGTAACTATGCTTTAGAAAGATTTCAATGAAGGTTAAAAGGGTTACCTGGTGCAACTTATTATCGATCGCATGATACATCTTTTGGCAGTGTAATAATACCTTTTAAATTATCATAATGCACCCAAACTAAGTGTATTAACTATGAATCACGAGTTTGTGTAGTACATAAAACTTTCAGGTGCATTAATTTTGTTTGCATAGCATATAGTGCGAAACATTCAGACAGAGTTTGTATAATATTTAATAAATTTGATAATCCTATTTTATATATAAAATACATTGATTTTGAACGTTAAATTTGGGTTTGGGTTTTAGTATTATTTGCAGTGCATGTGTATATATTGACAGATGCTTAAAATATCTGACAGTGTGCAAAACAAAAAAACACTGTCATGATTTCCATTAAGTGGTCCGAGTATAAACGTTCATACCCCATCCAACCCCTACTCCAAGAAGCGAAAACGGAGTTGACTGGGGTATGAAACAAAACCTTAATTTCGGCTGAAAAAGTTTGCATATTGTAAAATTAAAAATATCTAATAGGTAATATTAAACACGTTATCGCATTTTTTCAGTAAAAAATATTTTTAAACATGTTTTATTGTCAAAATATCCGTTATAAAATCCTGCTAATATAAGGTTTCCCATCGATTAATGAAATTTAGGCAGGACCACGTAATGACACACAAAACTGCGCCATGTAAATGATAAATCGACAATACTAAAGTGAAATGTATTTCCTGTAATATGGATGTTAATTGATAAATAGAACCTTACATTCATGTATTTTTTTGCTTATAAACTCATTGGATACAAATATATGATACTCATTTTAGCTCGACTATTCGAAGAATAAGAGAGCTTTTGTAATAACTTTGGCATCGGCGTTGGCATCGGCGTCCCATATCAAGGTTTGCGTGTAAGCTATGTTTACAAGTCTATGTCTCTTACTTTTCTTATCCTAGCGCGACCAAATTTGGCCATGGGCTACCTTATAGCATTATCTTAAGGGCTGCCAAAGTAATTTTGGTTCCTGTAATCCATAGGCTCCCATGGAACATAAATTATGATAACCCTTAAAATGTGTCTCATTTCACATCAAATTTTGCATGTTAGCTGTGTTTACAGGTCTATATCTCTTACATGTTTTGCCCTAGCTCAACTAAATTTCGGAATTGTTTTTTTTTACATACCGGTAATTATTTCTGTGTTGTTTTGGTCAGTTCTTACACATAGCTATGTTCTGCCCACCCCACCCACCACACCCACCCCACTACCCCTCCACTCGACGAAACCCCTTTTTTTATACATATTTCTATGTTGTTTTAGTTAGTTCTTACACATAGCTATGTTGCCCCTGATATATTTATTGAAGATGCAATAACATTCGATTAACTTGTACATAAAATCTGACATCAACAAAATAATGTGGATCTATCGTGACTACATGCCCTAGGCAGTGGATGCTAAATCCCTATAATATTGCAGATGGAAATATATATATTCTCCCCCCACCCCTCCACCCCACCCACCCCAAATCTCAGGATTCCTCTCTGTACATTATTAGCTCTACTGATCAGAGATCAGCAGAGCTTATGCCGTGGTGCGGCGTCCGTTGTCCGTCCGTCTGTCCGTCCGTCTGTCTGTCCGTAAACTTTTTTTTGTAGCGACTACTCCTCTGAAACTACTGAATAGATTTTCATGAAACTTTACAGAAATGTTGCCCATGAAGTCTAGTTGATCCTAGCAAAAATTCATGTTGATGTAAAATCCAAGATGGCCGCCAGATCTAAAAATAGGTTTTTAGCTCAACTGATCAGAGATCAGCGGAGCTTATGCCGTGGTGCGGCGTCCGTCGTCCGTCTGTCCGTCTGTCCGTCTGTCCGTAAACTTTTATTTGTAGCGACTTCACAGCTGAAACTACTGGATGGATATTCATGAAACTTTACAGAAATGTTGCCCATAAAGTCTAGTTGATCCTAGCAAAAATTCATGTTGATGTGAAATCCAAGATGGCCGCCAAAGCTAAAAATAGAGTTTTAAAATACAAGTTTGTAGCGACTTCTTCTTGAAAACTATAAGTGATATTGATATGGGACTTTTTCTAAAATGATCAGCATGACATGATGTTGATCCTAGTCAAAAATCGTTTTGATTCAACGTTAAACATGGCTGCCAGCGGCCATCTTTGTTTACATAGAGTTATATAGTAAAAACTTGTAGCGACTTCTTCTCTGAAACTACTTGGCGGATTGTCATGAAACTTTACAGGAATGTTGCTCTTGATGTCTAATTGATCCTAGAAAAATTTCAGGTCGGCCGGAAATTCAAGATGGCCGTCACAGCTAAAAATAGATTTTTAAAAAATAAGTTTGTAGCGACTACTTCTTGAAAACTATAAGTGATATTGATATGGGACTTTTTCTAAAATGATCAGCATTACATGATGTTGATCCTAGTCAAAAATCGTTTTGATTCAACATTAAACATGGCTGCCAGCGGCCATCTTTGTTTACATAGAGTTATATAGTAAAAACGTGTAGCGACTACTCCTCTGAAACTACTTGGCGGATTGTCATGAAACTTTACAGGAATGTTGCTCTTGATGTCTAATTGATCCTAGAAAAATTTCAGGTCGGCCGGAAATTCAAGATGGCCGTCACAGCTAAAAATAGATTTTTAAAAAATAAGTTTGTAGCGACTACTTCTTGAAAACTATAAGTGATATTGATATGGGACTTTTTCTAAAATGATCAGCATGACATGATGTAGATCCTTGTGGAAAAATATTTTGATTCGACGTTAAACATGGCTGCCAGTGGCCATCTTTGGTTACATAGAGTTATATAGTAAAAACTTGTAGCGACTACTCCTCTGAAACTACTTGACGGATGTTCATGAAACTTCACAGGAATGTTGCTCTTGATGTCTAGTTGATCCTAGAAAAATTTCAGGTCGGCCGGAAATTCAAGATGGCCGCCACAGCTAAAAAAAGATTTAATATAAATAAGTTTGTAGCGACTACTTCTTCAAAACAATAAGAGATATTGATATGGGACTTTTTCTAAAATGATCAGTATGACATGATGTTGGTCCTTGTCGAAAATCGTTTTGATTTGACCTTAAACATGGCTGCTTTGTTTACATAGAGTTATATAATGAAAACTTGTAGCGACTACTTTTTGAAACTACTTGACGGATTTTCATGAAACTTCACAGGAATGTTGCTCTTAATGTCTTATTAATCTTAGCAAAATTTCAGGTCGGCCGGAAATTCAAGATGGCCGCCACGGTTAAAAATAGATTTTCAAAAAACAAGTCTGTAGCGACTACTTCCTGAAATCAAAATCAATCAGTAGAGCTTCAAGGTCATTGACCTCTTGTTAAAAAACAAGTTTGTAGCGACTACTTCATGAAAACTATAAGTGATATTGATATGGGACTTTTCTAAAATGATCAGCATGACATGATGTTGGTCCTTGTCGAAAATCGTTTTGATTCGACGTTAAACATGGCTGCCAGCGGCCATCTTTGTTTACATAGAGTTATATAATGAAAACTTGTAGCGACTACTCCTCTGAAACTACTTGACGGATTTTCATGAAACTTCACAGGAATGTTGCTCTTGATGTCTAATTGATCCTAGCAAAATTCAGGTTGTCCGGAAATTCAAGATGGCCGCCACGGCTAAAAATAATTTTTCAAAATACCAGTTTGTAGCGACTACTTCTTGAAAACTATAAGTGATATTGATATGGGACTTTTTCTAAAATGATCAGCATGACATGATGTTGGTCCTTGTCAAAAATTGTTTTGATTCAACGTTAAACATGGCTGCCAGCGGCCATCTTTGTTTACATAGAGTTATATAGTAAAAACTTGTAGCGACTACTCCTTTGAAACTACTTGGCGGATATTCATGAAACTTTACAGGAATGTTGCTCTTAATGTCTAATTGATCCTAGCAAAATTTCAGGTCGGCCAGAAATTCAAGAAGGGCCGCCACAGCTAAAAATAGATTTTTAAAAAAGAAGTTTGTAGCGACTACGTCTTGAAACTATAAGTGATATTGATATGGGACTTTTTGTAAAATGATCAGCATGACATGACGGTTATCAGAGTCAAACATTATTTTGATTCGACGTTAAACATGGCTGTCAGCGGCCATCTTTGTTTACATAGAGTTATATCATGAAAACTTTTAGCGACAACTCCTCTGAAACTACTTGACGGATTTTCATGAAATTTCACAGGAATGTTGCTCTTGATGGATTGATCCTAGCAAAATTTCAGGTCGGCCGGAAATTCAAGATGGCCGCCACGGCTAAAAATAATTTTTCAAAAAACAAGTCTGTAGCGACTACTTCCTGAAATCAAAATCAATCAGTAGAGCTTCAAGGTCATTGACCTCTTGTTTTTATCCTCATCATGAAATATTACAGAGAGATAAAAAATAAGTATGTAAAGGCAACACTCTACCCCGAGCAATATTTCATGACATTTCACTTTAAGCACACAAACATCTTTTTGCCGCATAGAATGGGAATTTCCTTCAAATAATACTAATATACCGTAATATATAAAGAGCATTTCCCATAATAGATTTTTTTTTTGATTCATCAAAGAAACACATTTTCAGCCTTTTCCCCCACAAAAAGCAATATTAAATAAATGTTCAATCTTTTGTAGATATAAAAAAATAATAATGTATAATAAATTATTTTTTATAAGAGCGCCCTTAAATTGGCATTTTGCCCAGAACCTGGGTGCTACTATAATGGGAAATATGGTACAGTACAACCTACTGATCTCCCAGGATGCACTATCCAAACAATTCCAAATAAGGAAGACGATTGTCTAAAATAGTTCCATATTGCTGGTTTTATTCCAGTAAGTTCTTCTAAAAGCTATTGATTTACAAAGATGCAATATTATAGGGGAAATTGACATTGAATCCCTATATCTCAACCTCCTTAATTATAACAATTAAGGTTATGGAGGCTTTACTTAAAGGTATCTTTATGGTAAAGGGACATGCAATCTTGAAGTTTTCCCTGAAGCTAAAATGATAATATATAATTAATGAAGTCAGATTTATTTATACTATGTTAATTTTAGCTAAATTGACATTTAATTGTTATTTTGGATACAGTTACAGTATAACCTTGATTTATATACTGAAAGGAAAAATAATTGGGAATTCAATGTTTTTTAACGGCTCATCAACACAGTATAGGAAAAAGAAACGCATAATGGGTATTTCCGCTATATATTGTATGTTTAATATGCTACTGCTATTCGAATTGTACAGGGTGACATTAGGCTTGTCCTTTCGGAAAGAAGGTTTAAACAGCACCGAGCACACCAAGGGTTACTCCTTTAAAGTTTCATTATCGACAGATTGCGCATTTGGCTCAAACAGGTGAGCAAACTTAGGCTTTAAACGTTGCAATCTCTTAACATTAAACACAACACTGAAATGGCTTGACTTTTTCAAGAGAAACTTCAACATTTATGAATTTCGTGTAACAAAGTATACTTTGATTAAAAGGTCTACTACATGGCAGAGTTGTCTTTTCTGTATTTAGTTGTAGCCCCTTTTTGTACAAAACACGTTGAGATATATATGAAATATTACGTGGAATTAGGTGTATATAATATTTGTAATAGGCAAATTTTTGATTATGCGTTTCTTTTTCCTTTCAGTATATATTACATTGATAACTTACGAAACAAGCTACAAAGCTTATACACATCACTCTCGATCTTCTTATTCTAACATAGGTTTAAATACATTATTGGTGCAATATTAGCAACAGTTAGTAATATGCAAAAACTAAGAGTTTTTAGCTCTACTGATCAGAGATCAGCAGAGCTTATGCCGTGGTGCGGCGTCCGTCGTCCGTCCGTCCGTCCGTCTGTCTGTCCGTAAACTTTTATTTGTAGCGACTTCACAGCTGAAACTACTGGATGGATATTCATGAAACTTTACAGAAATGTTGCCCATAAAGTCTAGTTGATCCTAGCAAAAATTCATGTTGATGTGAAATCCAAGATGGCCGCCAAAGCTAAAAATAGAGTTTTAAAATACAAGTTTGTAGCGACTTCTTCTTGAAAACTATAAGTGATATTGATATGGGACTTTTTCTAAAATGATCAGCATGACATGATGTTGATCCTAGTCAAAAATCGTTTTGATTCAACGTTAAACATGGCTGCCAGCGGCCATCTTTGTTTACATAGAGTTATATACTAAAAAGAGTTATATACTAAAAACTTGTAGCGACTACTTCTCTGAAACTACTTGGCGGATTGTCATGAAACTTTACAGGAATGTTGCTCTTGATGTCTAATTGATCCTAGAAAAATTTCAGGTCGGCCGGAAATTCAAGATGGCCGTCACAGCTAAAAATAGATTTTTAAAAAATAAGTTTGTAGCGACTACTTCTTGAAAACTATAAGTGATATTGATATGGGACTTTTTCTAAAATGATCAGCATTACATGATGTTGATCCTAGTCAAAAATCGTTTTGATTCAACGTTAAACATGGCTGCCAGCGGCCATCTTTGTTTACATAGAGTTATATAGTAAAAACTTGTAGCGACTACTCCTCTGAAACTACTTGGCGGATTGTCATGAAACTTTACAGGAATGTTGCTCTTGATGTCTAATTGATCCTAGCAAAATTTCAGGTCGGCCGGAAATTCAAGATGGCCGTCACAGCTAAAAATAGATTTTTAAAAAATAAGTTTGTAGCGACTACTTCTTGAAAACTATAAGTGATATTGATATGGGACTTTTTCTAAAATGATCAGCATGACATGATGTAGATCCTTGTGGAAAATTATTTTGATTCGACTTTAAACATGGCTGCCAGTGGCCATCTTTGGTTACATAGCGTTATATAGTAAAAACTTGTAGCGACTACTCCTCTGAAACTACTTGACGGATGTTCATGAAACTTCACAGGAATGTTGCTCTTGATGTCTAGTTGATCCAAGAAAAATTTCAGGTCAGCCGGAAATTCAAGATGGCCGCCACAGCTAAAAATAGATTTAAAATAAATAAGTTTGTAGCGACTACTTCTTCAAAACAATAAGAGATATTGATATGGGACTTTTTTTTAAATGATCAGTATGACATGATGTTGGTCCTTGTCGAAAATCGTTTTGATTTGACCTTAAACATGGCTGCTTTGTTTACATAGAGTTATATAATGAAAACTTGTAGCGACTACTTCTTTGAAACTACCTGACGGATTTTCATGAAACTTCACAGGAATGTTGCTCTTAATGTCTTATTGATCTTAGCAAAATTTCAGGTCGGCCGGAAATTCAAGATGGCCGCCACGGTTAAAAATAGATTTTCAAAAAACAAGTCTGTAGCGACTACTTCCTGAAATCAAAATCAATCAGTAGAGCTTCAAGGTCATTGACCTCTTGTTCAAATTCAAGATTGCTGTGTGTCCCTTTAAAGTGGGCACCTGCATAACAGCTTTATGAACAAACATTACAACCAAGTCAGCCTCAGTTAGAGCTACAGGAAAGCTAAGGAAAAACACAATGTGAACTTATACTGAATCTCTGCTCATCGCATGTGTAATAGTTCTTCCTTTTGTACAAACGAATCTATAATGGATGGTGGGAATACAGCTTTGGTTCTACCCAGGGAAAAGTGGGTGGTCTACCTCTATCACTAAAACAATCGACCTTCATATAAAGCCTAATATGTGCTAAAAATGACATAAAACATCATTCAACCAACCAACAAAGGAATCACGGATAACTTATTGTTATTGTCGTAATATTGTTTACCACAGCCATATATACTTATGTTCAAACTGTCGTCATTATAATAGGAATCCGGGAACCTGCCCTACTCTTATTATCGAATAGATTCCTATGGTTCTTTAACGTGCTCGGAGGATAGACCAATACACGGGACCGCCCGGTTTACGTCCCCATCCGACGGTATCGGTCTATCCTCCGAGCACGTTAAAGAACCATAGGAATCTATTCGATAATAAGAGTAGGGCAGGTTCCCGGATTCCTATTATAATGACGACAGTTTGAACATAAGTATATATGGCTGTGGTAAACAATATAACGACAATAACAATAAGTTATCCGTGATTCCTTTGTTGGTTGGTTGAATGATGTTTTATGTCATTTTTAGCACATATTAGGCTTTATATGAAGGTCGATTGTTTTAGTGATAGAGGTAGACCACCCACTTTTCCCTGGGTAGAACCAAAGCTGTATTCCCACCATCCATTATAGATTCGTTTGTACAAAAGGAAGAACTGATGGGGACCTAAACCGGGCGGTCCCGTGTATCGGTCTATCCTCCGAGCACGTTAAAGAACCATAGGAATCTATTCGATAATAAGAGTAGGGCAGGTTCCCGGATTCCTATGTATCCTTCCCCTCTCTCTGGGGCGGCTCTAAATAACCTATACTGTGTTGATGAGCCGTTAAACAACATTCAATTCAATTCGTCATTATAATTATTCTGTCATGTAGATAATAAGTATGCAGGACTTAACATTCATTGCTATAATTGATGAACGTCCCACCCACGCTTTCCATTAATGTGTTGGTATTGATTTGTAATAGTGCATAGTTGTCCAGGGAGATATACCCATCTATATATCAGTTAATAGGGCTATATACCCATCTATATATCAGTAAATAAGGCTATATGCATCAATAATTCAGTAAACAGGGCTATACCCATCTATAAATCAGATCCAGCTTTTCTTGCTTATCTTGGAACTCTACCAAGAATACCTGTTACTAAAGATAAGACGATCAATAAATATGCTTTTTGTTGATTACATATTAAAACAAATGTGTTTTTTTATTGCAAAACAACAGCGCTGTTGTTTTGTTTTAACAAAACATGCCTTCTTGAAGACAGTATGATGGCAACAGGACACAAATAGAACATTTAAAAAAAAATTGTTTTCAAATATAAAAAGATCATTATGACATAATTCGACATGGGTTGAAAAAATGTTAACATAGTAATCTAGTTTTCATATGCAGGTTACATTAATTTGTTTATAAAAAGTTATATTTAAAAAATATAATGAGAAAGTGGGTTAATAGTATGGTAGCAATTAATAACTGCTGTCGAGATAATTTAGTCACGATACTTTTTTCACTATACGACTTTTAAGCCCTTATAAGGGGACATGCGCAAAGCAGTATATTGCCTTCCTTAAAATCCGAGTGATCCAAAGATTAAAAACTAACGCGACATATTAATCGATCCTGTCACATAAGAGCATTATCATGACTTTATGGTTAAAGTTTGTCGTGATACTTATCTAGACTTTGTTCTTATAAGTCGTCTTTTAAATAAGGGCTTAAAAATTGTCTTAATAGCTGAAACAAGTATCGCGACTAAATTATCTTGACAGCAGTTATATGCCACCATATAATAGGTCTCTATGACCTCTGTGACTTTTGACCTTTCTTACTGTTGAGGTCATTGACCTACTTTTAGATCATTAAACTACTTTTGAGGTCACAAACCTAATTAAAAAAAAAAGGTCATACTCATAAACAATTGTTGCCATATGAAGAATTATTAAGAGTTGACTTTGATATGTGAAATTTGGATGCTCTTGACAAAAGAAATGAAGGCTATAAAAATCATAATGACGCTGAGGTGAAAGACAAAAATATAATGACACTAGGTGAAAGACAAAAATATAAAGCTAGCAAATACAATGGCACACACATTTTGAAATGCTTATAAACATTGTAGCCTAAGGTTGTATTTTCCTTCTTTATTTTCTACATATTAAAAGATACCAACTTTTGGCTCTTATACATCAATACTTATAATTGGTATTTCACCGTAGGTAATTATTCAACAAATAAACACAACTATAACAGTGGCTTGAGTGCTTTGTAAGGTGGTTTCCCCATTGCTTTATGTTTGGTGCAGTAGTCAGAAGTAGTTAATTGGAAGCTAATTAAGGAAGCTCGTTTATTTGCTTTATGTCATCATGCTGTACTTACAGGTAGGTTAATCATGCAGTTTTATCAGGTTAGTGAGTTTTACATGGGATTAAGTGGTGATTTTTTTATCTCTCTAATTCTGGTGTGCTTAACTCAAGAAAATTTCATTGATTTTCAGTTCTGCTGGACAAGTGTCGGTGAAATGGCGCATTGTCCAATGTCCACCGTCCACTTTCCATTTCTTATGGTTCTCTCTTGCTTACTTGGTTATTTTTTAACTAGTAAGTGGTTATCATGTACAGCCATGTACAGCTGAAAGGTCAAAGTAATGAATGAATGGTATTTTACGATCCGCTTATGTCATATCAGTTTGGAATGGGGAATGGTGATGAGTCAAAAATGACAATAATGAAGATGGAAGATGATTACTCGAAATTAACCCTTAACCTGCTAAGCATTACTATAATAGCCTTTGTGTCCATTGTAAACCCAGATCAATCTGCAAGAACCTCACAGGCTGATCAGGGTTTGCAATGTCTGGCGGCTGATCAATCATTTCCCCCAGAACACCCCTTTGTCACATCAATGGAATGGTCTTAATTCAAAGGAAGAACAGTCCATTATATATATGTGCAGCAGGTTAAGGGTTAATATCATCTCCCCATTCCCATTCTACACAAAACCATGGTATTCAATTTTCACCTCCCGTTAGGTGGGTGGGGTGGGGGAGAGAAAGACTACCTCCATTTGGGAATGACTGGTGGCTGGCTATTCCTTTGGCCCAATGCCATCACAAAATAAAACATTCAGATGTATTATAGATGTTTATAGCATCCTGAAACACTACACATTAAATAAAGTAATGTTCTCCATCAGCCTGTAATGTAATAGGGTATAGCCATAGGCAGAAATGAACTGTAAAAGAGAGTTGATCTTCACAGCTGACAGGAAAAGTGATGTTGCTACTTGACAAAACTCTCCAAGGTCTTGTTAACCTGCATCTTCTATTTCCTGTCATGTTAGTAACTTAATGACATAAATTCATCAGAGGTCATAAAAATGATATTATCAAACCAGAAACCGAATTAACTTGAGTGAGCCGAATTAACTTGAGTGAGCCGAGACAGGTTATAAGCGACAGGGAGAAGGTTGCTCAAACTCTTAAACTGCTGACCTCCCTGTCAGTGACTGAAAATGAATTTCTGATATAAAACAAAGAAGAAAAACCTAAAAAGGTTGAGAAATTCGCCTTCATTTGGAAAAAACTTTTCCCTGGGATTTGGAACTGGCTAAAGCTCGAGCCCTGCTATATAATATGGTTACTTACTTCAGATTAATTGTAAAAGAAGACGACTTTCGAGACGGCTGGGTGTCTCGAGTGAACAGTTCAATATTGTTGTCCCATAGGCCAGTTAACAACTACACTATGGCTGCGGTAATCTTCTATATATAGCAAGCCAGCAAAGTCTATTTTCAGGTAAACACAACAAATACTCATGTCATGTCAACAAAGTCAATTTTCATGTCATGAGAGTCAAAACGCATGTCAACAAAGTCAATTTTCATGTCAACAAAGTCAGTACTCATGTCAACAAAGTCAATTCTCATGTCAACAAAGTCAATACTCATGTCAACAAGGTAAATACTTATGTCAATAAAATTAATATTCATGTCAACAAAGTAAATGCTCATGTCAGCAAAGTCAATACTCATTTCAACAAAGTAAATACTCATGTCAACAAAGTCAGTATGCATTGCATGTCAGCAAAGTCAATACTCATGTCAACAAAGTCAATACTCATATCAACAAAGTCAATACTCAAGTCAACAAAGTCAGTATGCATTGCATGTCAGCAAAGTCAATACTCATGTCAACAAAGTCGATATTCATGTCAGCAAATTCAATATATTGATGTCAACAAAGTCGATACTCATGTCACAAAGTCAATACTCATGTCAGCAAAGTCAATACTCATGTCAGCAAAGTCAATACTCATGTCAACAAAGTCAATACTATGCATGTCAGCTAAGCCAATACTCATGTCAGCAAAGTCAATATTCATGTCAGCAAAGTCAATAATCATGAAGCAAAGTCAATATTCATGTCAGCAAAGTCAATACTCATGTCAGCAAATTTATTACTAGTGCGGAGCAGACCTGGATATTAATTAGCTTTGGTGTAATATGTAACATTTCTACAATATAACAAAACACAATCAGCGCGAGAATTATTTATTTGCGCTTTATATAACATTTCTACATTTTTACAAAAGCTCCATAAAATGTAGAGCTTTTCATTTGCACATTTTATAACATTTCGACCGACATTGCTATGAAACCCAATCAAATCTTGAATTATTTATTTGCACTGGGGTCGGTTATGACAATAATTTTGCAGCTGAAATACCAGCTTTATCATTGGTCTTAGATGCGACTGTCTTACCACTGGTTTTATTCTGCAGAATAAGTACTTATATGTGCAGAATTAGCGGAGTTCATTGTTCAATACCTAAGTTACTGTCCCTGTGTGGCAACTGTCGCGTTGGTCATTCTGATTCTGTAGAATTAGCAGAATTAGCAGTCTCATTTCATTATCTTCAGTGGTTGTCATTAATTAAGTTACTGTCATTGTGTCATAGATGATGAGGAAATACACTAGACAAATCAAGGGTTCAATGTAACACTGTGGTAACTACATATAAAGGAAGAAGATACAGCAGTATAGCATTGTTCCTCAAAAATACAAATTACACTTAGGGAGACACAAAATGTTAGCATGCATACCCCTAGATTCCAATACTTATAGTATTCAACCTAATTACCTTTTAGTCTTTTCAAAATTATAGGGGCATGTTCGGTGATTAGGTTGAATACTGTAGATAAGTTGCAGAATAGTATGCCTATAATGGTTGTAACTTAATTACTATTAAATTGCCATGGGGGAATTTTACTAAAAACATTTTACTGACTTTTTTCATTTTTATTATGTTGACACATCTCTAAGACTTCCCTAGATTGTTGTGTTCATATTGTTTTACATACTGTTAGTCAATACTTGGAAAGTATTATTTGAAAAACATGGATGTTTGTTTGGTATCGCCAAATAAAGAGATTTACTTCAAACAAATCTGACTTCTGTAAAGTTTTTCCACACAGATTGTATCCATTGGTTGATACACCTTATTATACTTACGATATGTGCACTTCCGATATACGTCCATTAACGAAATTAGAAACTAAAGTTGATTACAGTTCACATGGTATACAAAGGTAATGATTGCATGACAAAAAACTTCTTATCTCAAATGTTCTCCATTCAGGATCTTCTATATTGCAATAGCAGAATTCAGATGAGAGTAATATAATGTGATGGATCGGCAACACTTTTATAGCCAATTTAATATGGAAAGATAGTTTTAGAACATTAGCCAGGGAGCATCTGTGTTTGTGGAAACATCGCATGTAATTATATATATATACCAGTTCAGTGCTCTGATTTAAGCAAAGCAAAGGGCAGATAACTTTAATTGTTACATTTACATCCCTTTCTCATGAACTATATTTACGCACTAGATGTTTTAAACCTAATTTATAGCCTAATCTTTGGAAGACAAAATATTCTATTTCGACATAGTTGTGTCTTGGGTAGTGCATCCTTTTGGACGCCAGGATTTCATCTATGACCTTGACCCACTTTCTGGAGCTGATGATTTTTTTTAATCTGTCATTAGAATTGCATTTTGTTTTTAAACAAATGCACTTAAATGTCATCTCAGCAAACTGCAAACTCCATTGTTTTTAGTTACTAAAATGTTTACAAACTTTCATTTAAGCATCATTGACCTTTTTATTTTTAAGTCCCGCCCCAGTTAGGCGAGACGTGAATCCGCAGATTTCTTGTCCATTTTTTCACAAAAACGATTGATAGTTTTCAGTGCATTCATTTAATGCATTTATCTATTGCTTTGAACTCGAAAGAGACAAGTAACCAAATACAAATTTCATCGAAGTACACAGTTGAGCAAATTACTAATTAGGTTGAGCAAAGAGTGCTGCTTATTCAATTGAGCAAAGTATTCAGTACTCGCTTTTAAAAGGCTAAGATGAGCAAGTCCGTACTCGCTAGCAAAAGGCTAAGACAAACAAAGTATCAGTACTCGCTTGCAAAAAGCTAGCAAAGTATTCAGTACTCGCTTGCAAAAGGCTAAGACGAACATAGTATTCACTACTCGCTTGTAAAAGGCTAAGGCGAGGAGAGTATTCAGTACTTGCTTGCAAAAGGCTTAGACGAACAAAGTATTCAATACTCGCTTGTAAAAGACTAAGGCGAGGAGAGTATTCAGTACTCACTTGCAAAAGACTAAGACGAACAAAGTATTCAGTACTCGCTTGCAAAAGGCTAAGACGAGCAAAGTATTCAGTACTCGCTTGCAAAAGGCTAAGATGAGCGAAGTATTCAGTACTCGCTTCCAAAAGGCTAAGATGAGCGAAGTATTCAGGTATCACTTAAGAAGAAGACTCAATTTGAAAAAAACTGAGTTGACATTTTTAGCACCTTGCAGAAAACTGTGAGAGCATGTTTTTGGCACATTCAGTGTGATACCTAGATTGATCAAATAAAGAAACAGGAAAATAACAAGAATGTTGTCTTATAAAACAAATTCTTTTAAAAGTATTGTATAGCATAGTTGTCCTCAAAAATGTTTTTGACAGAAAAAATGCCATAAAGAATACATTTTTGCGAGTTGAAAATATCTGCAGTCTCAAAAACAATTCTACCCCTGCCCTGTCATTGATATGAACAATAGTTTTCACACTTGCCATTGATTTCATTAATAGTTTTCTCCCCTGTCATTGATTTATTCAATAGTTGTCTCCCATTTCATTGATGTAATTAATAGTTGTCTCCCCTCTCATTGATTTAATCAATAATTATCTTTAATCAATAGTTGTCTCCCCTGCCATTGATTTAATCAATAGTTTTCTCCCCTGTCATTGATTTAATCAATAGTTTTCTCCCCTGTCATTGATTTAATCAATAGTCTCCCCTGTCATTGATTTAGTTGTCTCCCTGGTCATTGACCTGTCATTGATTTAGTTGTCTTTCCTGTCATTGATTTAGTTATTTCCCCTGTCATTGATTTTATCAATAGTTGCTTGCCATTGATTTAATCAATAGTTGTTTCCCTTGTCATTGATTTAATGGTTGTCTCCCCTGCCATTGATTTAATCAATAGTTTTCTACCCTGTCATTGATTTTATCAATTATAAGCTGTCTCCCCTGTCATTGATTTAATCAATAGTCTCCCCTGTCATTGATTTAGTTGTCTCCCCGGTCATTGACCTGTCATTGATTTAGTTGTCTTCCCTGTCATTGATTTAGTTATTTCCCCTGTCATTGATTTTATCAATAGTTGCTTGCCATTGATTTAATCAATAGTTGTTTCCCATGTCATTGATTTTATCATAGTTGTTTCCCCTGTCATTGATTGTATAAATAGTTGTCTCCCCTTTCATTGATTTAATGCTGCTTTCTTACAAATAATGTATTAAATCCAGTTTAATAATCAGTTGCTACAATTCAGGTTGTCTGTATTTCATTTCTTACCAATCTCAGTATCACGGTTTTGGCTGACTAAATTGATTGTTTCTATCAAGTTAACACCTAAATTTTGATATCGGACTGCCAGAAGTGTAAACATACCTGAATCACAGTTTAAAAAGATTGTTTTGTCTGTCTTAAATTGAATTTTCTCTTGAGTTAACTCTTAAATCTTGTTATTGGATTCGGAGAAATGTAAACACACCCGAGGCCGTGCATTATTTGCCTTCTTGTCATTTTCAGTTTTGACGTTGGGTAATATTGACATTTCTCTGGAGCTGCATGCTTCATCTTCACTAGTCTAACTTCAGGGTATTTGTACAGATTCAGTAGGAAGAGTGATGAACTCGACACTTTTTGTGTCGCCTGTGTAGCATGGCAAACACTGAGGGATCTCTTTGTCCATCGTCCGTCATCATCGTCCCTCTGTCACACTTTAACATCCTTAGGGATCACTTTGTACGTTGTACGTCGTCCGTCGTCGACATCTGTCCGCCTGCAACCTAACCTAGGCCATAACTTGAAAAGTAATTGACCAATGTTCACTTCATCTCAAACCAAGGAACGTTGTTACACATGTCCAATAACTCTGACTTTCATTTTTTCAGAGTTATGCCCTCTTTCATAAAACTTTAACTACAACCTAACCAAGCTCATGGCAGGCAACCCTTCTAGTGTATTCTTTATAACAGTGTTACGTTGAATCCTCAATTCCTTATCTCCCCTAATGCAAATTGCCTACAAGGTGCTGTTATAAAATGTAAGATCAAAAAATGTGTATCTTTTTTTTTTTTTTCGAGAAAAGGTTTTGGGTGGAGGCGGGTGTGGGGCCTACTATTAGGGGAGGTGGTCTAATTATGGGATATACAGCATTTATTATTATAATCTCTTTTTTATTTTTTTAAGAGGTAGTTATTTGCAGACTGGGGTGACGTAAGATGTGAAGTTTGGCGTTCTGTTCGCTGTATGTAATGGACACTTTGCATTGAATACTCAACAATTTAACTAAAACATCATTATCTGCAGTTGACAGTAGTTTTATAGCCTGAACAAATGATATTGATTTTTAGATAGTTGTTTCATAACATGGAAATATAAACTAGATTTTGACTCATCTAAAATTTTGGATTTATTTACAACCCAATCTAAAATTTTGGATTTATTTACAACCCAATCTATTTGGTAGAGAACGTTCATTTTTTTGCATCTAAGTAATAAAGAACTGTATTTGTCATTACAGGTTGATTGACTGTACGGAAGGAACAGAGACAGAACACTAACAAGTTACAGTAGGTATACTTGATTACAGCAGCTGTGGCAGACGGAAATCAAGTCAGCGCCACTTGTACTATCCTTCAACATCTGCAGTTTTTTGCTGGAACTCATTAATGGAAAACTGAATTTAAATATTTAATATTAAAAAAGACATCCCAAAAGCAAAGAGAGCCTTATTTTGGCAGCTTTGTTTAAATGTTGATCTTTTTATTAAGAACCAAAAACTAAGCTCTTGCGTGCACAGATCAGAAGAGGAAGGCGTTATTGGCGTGTGATAATGATTAACTTTCAGTTGAACATAAACAAACAGAATATTTCACATTTCTGTTTTAAAACATTTCTGAAAAAGATATTCGATGTTTACTGACAAGGTTTTAAGGGCAATTAAGCACTGGATGTAAGTATTAGTCTGGTTTTGTGCCACATTCTGAATTCTTGAATATAAGATAAAGTGTTGTACTGTCATTAAAAATTGATATTTTATTACCGTTGCCGAGACAAGATGTAACAGGCCATTATAGGAGATAGAATTTGCTAATAATACCTCTGACACTGCTGGTGGATAGTTATTTCTATGAGGAAGTTAACGAAGGAGAATTATTTTAAACCAGGAAGATTTGAGAGACAGGAAATATTGTCAGATGAAAAACATTTTGGGTATATTTGCTGAAAGTCTACGAAATTCCAATCAGTATAATGATTATGTGACACTATATTGCTCTTGGATTGAACGATTCAAGAGCAAAGTTGAAAAACTCAAAATATAAAATACCAGCAAAGTGACGAGTTGTATTACGAAGGCGGTATTTAAGAAGTTCCGACGTGAGACGTGAAGAGTCAAGATGGTTAAAACGTTTCAGGCGTATCTGCCAAACAAGTGTCACCGGCTGTACAGCTGTGTACACTGCCGGGCACATCTGGCGAATCACGATGAACTCATATCTAAGGTACGTTTATTTATTTTTTTATTCTCTAAAAGCAATTTAATATTTGTTCCATTAACTTTACAGTTCGGCTTTTATTGAGTTTTCTAATTTTTATTATATTTTTTTCTTCATTTGTTATCCCAATTTTTATTATGCCACCGAAAAAATTTCGGGGGCATAATTATAGTAATTAAATATTGGCCAATGAAAAAACATCTTGATAATGGCATATTGCTATGATTGGATGATTAAATCCTGTCCAACAAAACAATTTAGGCCCATGATTTTTATCAAAAGTCGGTGAAATTGTATCTCATAGTTTTAGAGGATTGGTTTGACTTACCACCGCTATTTTTGACAGGCCAATATCAAAAGTCAGTGTAATTGAATCTCATAGTTTTAGAGCATTGGTTTGACTTTCTACAGCCTTGCAGAAAAATGCATATAAAAGAAAGCCTAGCAGGTATGGCAAAAGAAATACTTTACTGTTTAATATATATGAAATAACAGACACTCACAACTGCCAGGACATTTATTAAATTGTAAAGTTGATTAGTGAATGAGAGTATCTGTCCAATTGCCGGGATGTACATGCATTATGGCGGTTACTGTCCAGCTGTACATGTCCATAACTTTCACGCAACTTTTAAAATTTGGTATTTTATTAAAGAAGTACATGTAATATTGTTTTTACAAAGATAATATAAACACACATGAACACACATGAACTTAACATTAAAAGGTGTCCTATATTTAATGCATAAAGTCTCAACTAATTTCATATTTGTCTGTTAGGGTCTCTATTTTCACTCGATAATCACGAATTTAACGTCGTGCTGTGACTAACTTCAAGGTTTTGAACTAATAACTGCAGTGTCAAAGTACCTCTACGTTTTTAGCTCTACTGATCAGAGATCAGCAGAGCTTATGCCGTGATGCGGCGTCCGTCGTCCGTCCGTCCGTCCGTCCGTCTGTCCGTCTGTCTGTCCGTAAACTTTTATTTGTAGCGACTTCAGAGCTGAAACTACTGGATGGATATTCATGAAACTTTACAGAAATGTTGCCCATAAAGTCTAGTTGATCCTAGCAAAAATTCATGTTGATGTGAAATCCAAGATGGCCGCCAAAGCTAAAAATAGAGTTTTAAAATACAAGTTTGTAGCGACTTCTTCTTGAAAACTATAAGTGATATTGATATGGGACTTTTTCTAAAATGATCAGCATGACATGATGTTGATCCTAGTCAAAAATCGTTTTGATTCAACGTTAAACATGGCTGCCAGCGGCCATCTTTGTTTACATAGAGTTATATAGTAAATGTCCGTAAACTTTTATTTGTAGCGACTTCACAGCTGAAACTACTGGATGGATATTCATGAAACTTTACAGAAATGTTGCCCATAAAGTCTAGTTGATCCTAGCAAAAATTCATGTTGATGTGAAATCCAAGATGGCCGCCAAAGCTAAAAATAGAGTTTTAAAAATACAAGTTTGTAGCGACTTCTTCTTGAAAACTATAAGTGATATTGATATGGGACTTTTTCTAAAATGATCAGCATGACATGATGTTGATCCTAGTCAAAAATCGTTTTGATTCAACGTTAAACATGGCTGTCAGCGGCCATCTTTGTTTACATAGAGTTATATAGTAAAAACTTGTAGCGACTACTTCTCTGAAACTACTTGGCGGATTGTCATGAAACTTTACAGGAATGTTGCTCTTGATGTCTAATTGATCCTAGAAAAATTTCAGGTCGGCCGGAAATTCAAGATGGCCGTCACAGCTAAAAATAGATTTTTAAAAAATAAGTTTGTAGCGACTACTTCTTGAAAACTATAAGTGATATTGATATGGGACTTTTTCTAAAATGATCAGCATTACATGATGTTGATCCTAGTCAAAAATCGTTTTGATTCAACGTTAAACATGGCTGCCAGCGGCCATCTTTGTTTACATAGAGTTATATAGTAAAAACTTGTAGCGACTACTCCTCTGAAACTACTTGGCGGATTGTCATGAAACTTTACAGGAATGTTGCTCTTGATGTCTAATTGATCCTATCAAAATTTCAGGTCGGCCGGAAATTCAAGATGGCCGTCACAGCTAAAAATAGATTTTTAAAAAATAAGTTTGTAGCGACTTCTTCTTGAAAACTATAAGTGATTTTGATATGGGACTTTTTCTTAAATGATCAGCATGACATGATGTAGATCCTTGTGGAAAATTATTTTGATTCAACGTTAAACATGGCTGCCAGTGGCCATCTTTGGTTACATAGAGTTATATAGTAAAAACTTGTAGCGACTACTCCTCTGAAACTACTTGACGGATGTTCATGAAACTTCACAGGAATGTTGCTCTTGATGTCTAGTTGATCCTAGAAAAATTTCAGGTCGGCCGGAAATTCAAGATGGCCGCCACAGCTAAAAATAGATTTAAAATAAATAAGTTTGTAGCGACTACTTCTTCAAAACAATAAGAGATATTGATATTGGACTTTTTCTAAAATGATCAGTATGACATGATGTTGGTCCTTGTCGAAAATTGTTTTGATTTGACCTTAAACATGGCTGCTTTGTTTACATAGAGTTATATAATGAAAACTTGTAGCGACTACTTCTTTGAAACTACCTGACGGATTTTCATGAAACTTCACAGGAATGTTGCTCTTAATGTCTTATTGATCTTAGCAAAATTTCAGGTCGGCCGGAAATTCAAGATGGCCGCCACGGTTAAAAATAGATTTTCAAAAAACAAGTCTGTAGCGACTACTTCCTGAAATCAAAATCAATCAGTAGAGCTTCAAGGTCATTGACCTCTTGTTGTATTTAACTCTGTGTTTTAAAATGGATTGATCAATAGACAAGACTCCAAATTGCTTTCAGTCCCTTTAAAGCATCCCTCTCATCCCAGTCATTCCCACATAATATTTTACAAATTCTGTTCATTGAAAATGAAGAAATTCTAGCAGCAGTGATTGTGTCCTTTTAATGATACGGTAAACCATTTAACTGAGAATTGCCTCCAGTCCCTTTAAACTCTTCCCTTTAACAATAATATTTTATGAATATTTTACGAATTCTGTTCGTTGAAAATGAAGATCAATCCAGCTGACAATGTGTCTTTATAATGGTTGGGTAAAGTTCCCGGTAAACCATTCAACTGAGAGGCTGCTTTTATGGCTTCAAGGGAAGAAATGAGATACATTATATTGATTGTTTCCGACGACACTTTTCTATATATTCTAATCACCATGGAAGTTACAGTATTCGCATGTACGCTCCTGGAGATGACAAATTTCATTGGTGTCCATTCTGTGACGCATTATGCCAGGTTACGCTAACGTCTGATGATATTTAAGAAAACTTATAAAAATGAATATATAGTTAGATTATAAGAGCACATGACATAGAACTTTGTAAAAATGACTAAATGAGTCGGATTATAAGAGCACATGACATAGAACTTTGTAAAAATGACTAAATGTGTCAGATTATAAGAGCACATGACATAGAACTTTGTAAAAATGACTAAATGAGTCAGATTATAAGAGCACATGACATAGAACTTTGTAAAAATGACTAAATGAGTCAGATTATAAGAGCACATGACATAGAACTTTGTAAAAATGACTAAATGAGTCAGATAATAAGAGCACATGACACAGAACTTTGTAAAAATGGCTAAATGAGTCAGATTATAAGAGAACATGACATAGATCTTTAAAAAAATGACTAAATGAGTCAGATTATAAGAGCACATGACATAGAACTTTGTAAAAATGACTAAATGAATCAGATTATAAGAGCACACGTAAAGATTGTAGATTCTATGGGTTGAATACGGGTTTTAGGTTTTCTGGCATTTGGGGGATGACAATACTATGGGGGTCTATTATTCTTGAAGGCCTCTACAACAGTCTCCGTGGCCGAGGGGTTAATAACGTTGCGTTGTAAACCTTCTAGCCGCCCACTGCTGTGGGTTCGAATCCTACTGGTAGCTCAACTTGTAAGTGAAAATGTGTTGATTCTTACGGATGGCAGGAGGTATACAGTACTGGTTCTACCCAGGAAACAGAAGTCTGCCTCTACGACAAAAAATTGACCATCTTATTTACTGAAGGGATAAAGAAACGCAGGGTAAACTTTGAAGATGATTCTAGGTAAGATGTCGAGTATAATGTTCGGTATTGACGAGCCAGTTCCCAGCATCAGTCCATTTCGATTTCACATTACAGGGGGTCCCCTTCAATTGCCTTCAATTACTCCTAAATCACTTACCAGACACAAAATTGTTTTTGAAGTTTGTTCTGCATGCATTAATCTTCATTCTTACGAACGGGGGACATACACGGTATTGACGAGCCAGTTCTCAGCATCAGTCCATTTCGATTTCACATTACAGGGGGTCCCTTTCAATTCCCTTCAATTACTCCTAAATCAACTTACCAGACACAAATCATTGTTTTTGAAGTTTGTTCTGCATGCATTATCTTCATTCTTACTTAAAAATATTGAACATTATACTCGACATCTTACCTAGAATCATCTTCAAAGTTTACCCTGCGTTTCTTTATCCCTTCAGTATATGACCTAAAATGTGCCAACAATTCAAACAAACAAACCACTCCAAAAAACAGGTGGGTTTTCTGTAGCGTTGCCCGGCCTTTATTCATCCCTCCCGGTCTAACCCTGTAATCTGTCTCAGGCCATTGAGAGTGAATTGTCTTAGCTCTGCAGCTTGTTTGGTTATCAGTGTAAAATAATTAGAGGATCTTACATGAGTATTCATTCCTTATTGAATTTATTAAACAAGTTGGCATTATATCACTTTTGCAAACTAGTTTAATAAATTCAATAATGAATGAGAATGAATGTTAGATTCTATTTATCACATTCATGTAACTCACATATCGACTTTTATTGCATTTTGCCTGTCACTTTAACAAGCGAAACCGACCTGTTGCTTTAACACGCAAAATTGACATAAACCCTGGGAATTGGATCATAGTCATTATCAATTTTTTTTGACAGTGCATACTAGGCTTATTTGCATATTTATTTAAGTAGTGGTATATCGAAAATATAGAATGGTGTTACTCCATTCCCACATCGTAAGCTATGTGATAAATTATGATCTATTTTGTTTGTCATATATTTCTTACCATTGAACAGCTATCCAACTGGCTTGCGGAACGTCAGTGGTTCTACCCAGGTGCCCGCCCGTGCACGAAAATTGCCCAGAAGTGCACTGGAGTCTTCCTCCACCAGTGGAAGCTAGAAAGTCGCCATATGACCTTAGTTGTTGGTGCGACTATAAAATCCAATTCAATCAATTACCATTGAACATGTTTTAAATAATGAAAGTTTAAATTCGATGCAATGTGTCTGCAAAATTGATGACTTTCCAAACCTTCCTAAGCGCCAACGCAAAGTTATAGGAACAGATTGTTATCTAAATGTATTGAATTGTGTGGCATAGAATATTGATAAATAATGCAAAGATGTGAGAATTTTTGACAAGCTCACAGCTGATATTAAATATAGTATCTTGGACTCAAAGTTAATGCTGCAGTTAGGGAAATGTTATCAAATCAACACGTAATTAATCCTAAGCTTGTTTTGAGCAGCTGAATTATTTTTGAGACCAGTGTAAACACAGATCAGTCAGTACAAGTGTGCAAACTTATCAGAATTTACACTGCTAGTTGCTCAGTTCAATAATTCTTCAACTCACACCTTTGTAACATGAATTTAAGAAAGAATGAATGGCGTTTTACAGTTCGTCAAAACAAATAAGAAAGAACAGTCCATTATAGGGTTAAAGAAACCAAAACGCGAATTTCACAACAGAGCCATTATATCAGATTTCACAAATTAATTGTGTTCATATAAATTTAATATATAAGCCTATTATATACATTACTTTACTCAGGGTTTTCCCTAGAACCATAAGGCATGCCATGTCACATGCAACATGCCTTCCTCTCTAAATTCATGATGCTTTCCTCTCTGCAACATGCTTTCTATCCATCCATCCATATCATCCCATCCCATCCCATCCCATCCCATCCCATCCCATCCCGTCCCATCATGCGTTTTAGTTAACAATGCATCAAAGATACAGTCGAACCTCGATAGCTCGAAGTCAGCGGGACAATAGGGATATGTTCGAGCTATCGGTGGCTTTGAGGCATCATGGGAACGATAAAAACCAAAATATCTATCCGAATTTGTGTACCGCCCGAAATAGTGTTACTTGATGTATCATTCTCGGTATGTTTTTTATGGTCATGCATGTTTGTTTAAACCTCATAGCAGATATATAACATGTAATTGTTACACTGAAAATACAAGAAAAACTGCAATAATGTGTTTGTTTTATCATTTATTTAAAGAAATATCACAATAATAGATTTTAATATACAAGCCGGAAGTGCGAATAATGAGAACAAGGTTTGACTGGTTTCGGTACAAAGAATTGAATAGAATAGATAATAGCATAGCACATAATTTGTATTAAAACCAATCAACAAATCTTATTTAATTAGAAAATCAACCGTGTTTAATCAGTAAATGAAGTTCACTAAACATACTCGGGAAATGCTCTTATCTAATTAAAAAGTGAACACACTTTATTTTAATTATTAAAACCAAGGCCTCTTTTTTTTAATAACTTGGTTTACGGATTTTTTCTGGAAAAATTACGTCAGGAGGTCGAAATAAAAATAAAAATAAAATTACTCCGGGGAAATTGAGAGAAAAAATTACGAGCAAAATGTTGACGTTTTAAGACAAAAAGGGTGAGAGAATCAAAAATCGAACATCACTTTTCGTAGATCCCTATCGAAATCCATGTTTAATAGCATACTTTAGATAACCGAGCATGTTTAACTTGAATGAATGGCAACAAATGCAGGATACAACAAACGAATATAGCGGGAAAAACTTGCACGGAATTCTAGTCGTTGACACGAGTGGGAAAAAAAAAAGTTAAAAAAAAAAGAAGTTAAAAGTACAATTTTATTTTTTTTCCAAAATGGGAAAATTAGACTCGGCGGATCAGTAAGTTATTAAAAAAAAAGAGGCCCAATCAACAAACGTTGTTTAATTAGAAAATCAACCGTGTTTAATTTATCGTAATTAACAGTAAATGAAGTTCACTAAACATAAATTGTATCTGTCTATTATTGCTTTTCAATCATGAATGTTCGCATTTTTAACAACCAACTTGATCTGTTTTCGCACTGTAACTTGCTACAAACAAATACAACCGCGTCGATTACAATTAATGTGGCCGACGTCGCATGGCAACTGATCACCACCTCGATTTAGCGAGGTTTAAATTACATTGAATTATATAGGAGTTGTGTCGGGACCAGAAAATGTGCTTGAGTTCCCGATGGTATTCGAATCACCGGTGTTCTAGCTATCGAAGTTTGACTGTAAATTTAACTTGCATACTAGAAAAAAATAATTGAATCTGCGCCATACCTTAAATTGAGTACATCATTTATTGTGTCTTCCCCCATACTGTCTGTCTGTCTTTCCGTCCGTCACAAGTCGTGTCCTCTCCATATCTCTTGAACCGCTTAAGGGATTTTGAAATAACTTGGCACAAATGTTCACCATATCGAGACGACGTGCAGAGCACAACTTTCAGCCACATCCTTTCAAGGTCAAGGTCCACTTTGAGGTCGAAGGTCATGCACTATATTTCGTGTCCTCTCCATATCTTGAACCGCTCGAGAGATTTTGCAATAACTTGGCACAAATGTTCATCATATAGAAACAACGTGCAGAGCGCAACTTCCAGCCATGTCCTTTCAAGGTCAAGGTGACACTTAGAGGTCGAAGGTCATATGCACTATATTTCATGCCCTCTCCATATCTCTTGAACCACTTGAGGGATTTTGAAATAACTTAGCACAAATGTTCACCATACTAAGACGACCTGCAAAGCGCAACTTCCAGCCACGTCCATTCAATGTCAAGGTCACACTTAGAGGTCAGTAATATGCACTATATTTTGTGCCCTCCCCATATCTCTTGAACCGCTTGAGGGATTTGAAATAATTTGTTGGCACAAATGTTCACCATATCAAGATGATGTGCAAAGCACAACTTCAAGCCATGTCTGTTCAAGGTCAAGGTCACACTTAGATGTCGAAGTCATGTGCACTATATTTCGTGTCCACTAAAATATCTCTTGAAGTGCTTGAGGGATTTTGAAATAACTTGGCACAAATGTTTACCATATCGAGATGACATGCAGAGCGCAACTTTCATCCAGGTTGGTTCAAATGCATTACACTGAGAGTGAGCGGGGAGACAGGTTTTTGTTATTTAAAAAATGCTGTCTAGTTATAACAGTAAATATAATAATTATCTCTCCATCTATTTGTAATACAGTACGGTATGATAATGGGCGGATTTTATTACCAAGACATTGTTTAAATTACCTATACTATTTTATTTTATTAACATTATTACATCTGTAATATATGACAAGTGTTTTACATTAATTTTACATTATGTCATAAGTATGTAAAATATTGGTATACGCTATAAACTTCGATAATCTCCATACCTGAGAACCTGCTATTTCCAATAGTTTTCATTATAAATACTACCGACGAATTGATGCTTTGCATCAAAAAAATTTGTTATAAATATATACTGACAATGGAAAAAATACAGACACTGCTAGACTTGACATTTACGATATGGACAGCAAAAACAAATAACTCTGCTAGACAGTTGTAACAGTGTAATGCCTTGACACCTGCATCGTTAATAAACAATGGGTGCACTTTATTGTATATGCCGATCAGCACATGCAGCATATGCGGGTCACGTGACCGGCAAACTGAAATGCGTCATGCTTCTTTAACTGGGCCATGTGGCATATGTCGATTCGTTGCGCGCGCAACCACCCGAAGTGAATAAAGCGTGAAACGGGTGATACCGGTACACCGCGGCATAGACCGAGCGAGCAGCTCAATAAAGTTCGCCAAATGGGTACTTGAAACACGTGTAGTTTACACAAGCCAGATTAAGTGTTAGCTGGCTTGGCAACCACATATTGTAAAATCATATAAAATGAGACCAGTGAAACCAGAAGGAGAAATCTATGCAGAACTTGGTGTTCAATGAAAACAACGGCAAGTGACATAGATTGCTTGCCATATAAATAATTCAAAGATGTGAGAACTGGCAATACATCGCTTTAATAATCAAGTAAGTGTACAGTAAAGGTCATAATATCATGGTTTGTCAAGTTGAAGTAACACATTTTCAAGGGCAATCCTTTAAGGACCTATTTTCAAACGTCAAAATTAATGGTCATTGAAAAAGCATGGAAAGCTTGCTTATTTACTGCTTAAGCGTGCTTCTTGACCGATTAGTTTAGGAATATAAACTGAGACCCGAGTAAAAGTTTTTTCTTTGAATAGCATTGCTATATTGGACAGTATCTTGCATTTATTACGAAGAAAACAACACAGATGTACATGTACTAAATACAAAATATTTCATTGTTTTATAACAAAAATAAAATCAAAACACAACTAAATGAAAAACCTGCTTCTATGTTTTAAATATGTTGACTTCATACTTAATACAATAGGCTCAAAATAAGTCTTTGAACTGCAAACAGGCAGCCTTCAAGACTGGTATGTATTAGTTGTAAAAAAGCACCAAAAAACTGCCACGATCGGCAATTTATTAATACAGCTTATCCAAGTAACAATATTTTCACCAAAACGTTTATTTGGAAGCAATGGAAATAGTGACCTTGGCAAGATATCAGTAAATGTTGTAAGCACATTGCCAACACTGGTTTTACTATCATAATTCATCAACTTGCTGGGATAACACAATAAGTGCTATAAACTATTACATCCACTTACCGACTTATTGCACCTGGGCGATGATATAGGTTAAAAAAAGAGAAGGTAAAATTATATAAGATAAAAATGCAAGTGTCAATATAAACTCATTCTGTCAGAAGATAAAAACAAAATTGCAAACAGTTGAATGTATAGATGAACTGTGTAGGTATTTGGAGCAAACACTGAGTGTTATTTCACTCAGCACTGAGTGTTATTTCAATCAGTAACATCAGTAGCAGGTATTTCTACCTGTTATAATTATATATACCAGAAACCTTAAAGGGACACTGTCCGTAAGTAAGCAGATATTGAGCATAACCAAATAACTGTCTGACTTTTATTCAGTGAAATGTATACATGAAAATATGCGGATAGACACTAAGAAGTATGTAGTAATACATTCGTGAGTTTGAAAAAAAAAAGTTTTAATTATTATATGTAAATAAAGTGGTACCCACAATATTTACCTTTTCTGCGATCACGTGACTTCCATTAGTGCATTAGGTTTTCATCATAGTATGTATAGCGTAATATGTATAGCCCGCTTAGCTCAGTCGGGAGCGTTGTCGACCACTTTACGCTCACGCACACTATTATTACTGCGAGAGTAATTTTAGTTTGGGCTGCGAGTTCAAACGCACAAAGCGGATTTACTTTTTTTTGTACCGCGATTGAATTCCGTTAAACAATCTTGCTTTTAATTAGTAAATATTCAATAATGTTTAGTATGCAATGTTTGCCAACATAATTATTGCGTGTTTTATAAGCTAAAAGTTACGGACATTGTCCCTTTAATGTGCCTATTCTTGAAAAAGAAAACAAAGAAGCAATGTCTTGAATGTTTCTTCTTTTCGTCTCTTCTTCCAAACACTTTAAAGAAGTAGGACAGGTTCTCGGAATCCTTTATCCTTCCCCTCTCTCTCGGGTGGCTTTAAATAACCTAAAATATTGTCATGAACGGTTTAACAGCATTCAGTTCAATTATTTTTCTTCATCGTTTTCTTTCGCGTCTTCCTCTTTTAATGCCCCTGCCGGATTGTGTCCTTTGTTCACAAAATCTTTTCTTCTTCTTTCTTTCTCAACAACTTCATCATTTTCTTCTTACATCCTTTTATCAAATATGTTTTTTTTCTTCTAATTTTAGTCATTTCAAGGCAGCCAGGGGAGAGCCTATTTGTTCAACTCAGTGTAAGTACATATTTATATATTATTGCCTATTATTCCACAGTATTTATATATTATTTCCTATCATTCCACAGAAAAATATGCATGTTTTACTATCATTTCACAGTAAAATGTGCCTGTTTTACTATGAAATCACAGTAAAATTTGCATGTTTTACTATTCACAGTAAAAGGACAATATTTTACAATCATTTCACAGTAAAAGGTGCATGTTTTACAATGATTTCATAGTAAAATGTGCATGTTTTACTATCATTTCACAGTAAAATGTGCATGTTTTACTATCATTTCACAGTAAAAGGTGCATGTTTTACTATCATTTCACAGTAAAAGGTGCATGTTTTACTGTCATTTCACACCTACCATCTTGTGAAGTATTACTGTATAATCGAACCTTTTCACGTCTCAAAGACGAGCATTATAATTTTTGAAGCGTTAACATTTTTGCGGTGGCATCTGTTCCGCAAACACATTTCCCATTTCTCTAGTTTAAAAAATTGCTTCTGTGATTATGATGAAATGAATGTGTTCCTGCTGAAATTTCAATCTGGAGTGGTTGGACAGCATTGTGCGTGAGAGGCTGTCATCCCCAATGTATTGTAAAGAAGATACATAATAGAAGACAGAAATTGTTCGGTAAATTGGATCATTTTGGTTTCTGAAAAACCTGATGTGTTTAGTAGAATCCCTTAAGTGTCATTCTATTGGTCTGGAACAATTGTTGTTTGTTTATTTCGCAGCATGCAATGATAGAAAATCCATATCGTCATTTTATATATTCTCTGTAAAAACATCTAACGTATACAAAAACTATATACATATTTGTATTTTCAGAATTTTTTTTGATTACTTTACCAAATTCATTAAAACACCAAAGGTTTTATTGTTTATTTACATCTCACCGTTTACAATGTTATTACAACAACAGGAGGAAGTGGTAATATAAAAAAAATGTGTTGGAATGTTCAGTTATGTGTGTATGATTATATGTCATAATTACGTCTGAATAATTACCCATAAGTCATCAGCGCTCCTGATAATTCCATCGATTATTCACTGAATTAATAAAGCGGAAATAAAGATTAATTTTGTATTGTATTATAAAATTATTTTTACATTTCTGAGATATCTTGATTACATGTAACGCATTGCCAGTGGTTTTTTTGTGCCTCTATGGCCAGGATAGTAAATTGAATGTTGTTTAACGGCTCATCAACACAGTATATGTTATTTAGAGCCGCCCCAGAGAGAGGGGGATGATACATAGGAATCCGGGAACCTGCCCTATTCTTATTATCGAATAGATTCCTATGGTTCTTTAACGTGCTCGGAGGATAGACCGATACACGGGCCCGCCCGGTTTGCGGCCCCATCCGACGGACGTGGCTAAGGGAAAGTGTCTTGCCCAAGAACACACCGACGGAACTAAGTGGCACCACGGAGGATTGAACCCGGGCCTCCGGTTACAAATCCGCCGCGCTACCAACTGCGCCACGCCAGCCCTTAGGATAGCAAAGACGCTGTGTCTAAAACTTGTCTAAAACTTTCTCGTCTCATCTGACTGCGGGATCGAATCCCACTGGAAGCTATCTCTCATAATGCAGTCTACCACCAAAAAAAAATCGACTGTCATATATAGCCTAGCATGTGTCGGAAAAGATGTAAAATAAGCATTGTTAGGCAGTTTAAGGCGACATGTTATTGTAATGTCAAATTAATTATGATTCATATTGTCTTTTTTTTTCTTTCTTAAAAAGGTCATGTGAAACTGTATAATCGAAAAGTTGTTATGCTGCATAATTGCACTTTTTTATACAACTTTTACAAATATTGAAACCAATAACATCCTAGAATTAGGATGTTCATTTAATAAAATGTCAGTTTTGAATATTTTGGCATGTACTTAAATGGAACACCTAAACAATAGCTGCTGACATTCAAAGAGAGAGGAAGCGAGATTATTATTTATTTTTTAATATTTAAAGGACACATGACAATTCTTCAAGTTTTTATTAAACACTGAAAAGAACACTTCATTGTATTACTACCGTAACTTCATTCTCTTGCATATAGTAAAATAAAAAGAAATACAATTTGGAGTTTCCAATTTTTCTTCTTTTTGACCATCCTAAAGTTTCAGTATATTATTGGTGCAATATAATACATAATTAGTATTATGCAAATTTATACACTAAAAGCTTTAACTTTTCTAATAATTATTAATAAAGATTTTTGAAATGATTTGGAAATAGGCAAGTTATGTAGAAAAACTAAAAAAAAATCGAGATTACTTTAAAAATATATTTTATTGTTTTGCAAAAACTAAAATGTGCTGCAAAGGCCATTTATCAATATCCTAGTCAGAACAAGTTATTGGCTGGCAATGATTGAGTCATTGGCTGATGGTACTGCTATCAGGGCAACAAGCCCAAGGTCGGCCAAAACTACACACAGTTATAGATATATTGTCTTCTACATATCACTGGCATCATCATCATCAGAGCAGCAGCAGCGGCATCATCATCATCAACATCATCATCATCAAGCAGCAGCAGCAGCAAACTCATTATCATCATCATCATCTGCATCATCATCATATCATCATCATCATTATCATCATCAATATCATCATCATCGGCAGCAGCAGTAGCATACTCATCATCATCATCATCATCATCATCAATATCATCATCATCGGCAGCAGCAGCAGCAGCATACTCATTATCATCATCATCATCTTCATCATCATAATCATCATCAACATCAATATCACATCATCGGCAGCAGCAGCAGCATACTCGTCATCATCATCATCTTCATCATTCTTTAATTGTCGTCATTATTATGAAATGAGTATTAAAATAGTATTCAAACATATTCTTATGTACCTATTATGTCATCATCATTGGTGTCCCTTAGCCTTGTCTGTTGGTTGGGGACATAAACCCGGTAGTCCCGTGTATTGCAGTCATCCTTTGAGCATGTTAAAGAACCATAGAAACCTATATATTCATTTAGTAAGAGTGGGGCACATTCGCAAAATATTCCTATGTATCCTTCCCTTCTCTCTGGGCCGGCTCTAAATATAAACCTATAATGGATTGATGAGCCATTAAACAACGTTCAGTTATACCATTGGTGTGGTGTCTGGGAACCAGAGTAGCCTGATAATCATCGGATAATCATGGTCATCTTGTTGGGTGTATGTGCAGCACAGCATGCCCATTGCTCAAGGACAGCAACGGGCCAAGATAATATTTGTGTATGTAATTCTGCCATGCAATAACCCTTACACCTGGATTAAAACATTTATTACTAAGTTGGCTGATGTTGTTGGTAGAGTATGCCAATTCTGACACACTTCCTAATCAGTACAAGATAGTTTATAGACCAGGCTGGCAACAGGAAGAATCGTGGATTTTCTAATTTCTGATCAAACCTGTCATCATTATCGAATTTATGAATTTGAATTTGCAGATAGAAAAACAATCCAACAGTGGCAAACTTTTTGTGTTGACTGCGTAGCATGGCAGACACTTAGGGATTACTTTGACCATTGTCTGTCGTCCGTCCATCGTCATCAGTCACAATTTAACCTGCAACCTATAACCTTGGCCATTATAAATGTTCATTAAACTTCACACACATTTAATCTTACCTCAAGAAATGTTGGTTCACATGTCCAATAACTCTGACTTTCATTTAGGCAAATTTATGGCCCCTTTTATACTTAGCAAAAAATGGGTAAAGTAAACTTAAAAATACAATGAAACATCCCACATTAAAAATACAATGAAACATCCCACATTGTATTCATTGTCTCCTAACTCATAGAGTCAAGTAGCATAATTAATTTAGCAGAATTATTTTCTCAATGAATAGATAAGGCCTTGCAAATCTACACTGACAGACTGTGCTTTTTATTCAGTCTGGATTTCTGATGATGTGATTTGTATTTGAATACTGGGGTTTGTTCAGTCTGGTTGTCTGCTAATCTGACTACTACATGAGTACTGGTATTTTTCAGTCTGGTTGTCTTCTATTACTGATTGGTACTTGAATTGTTCAGTCTGGTTGTCTGCAAATCTAACTGGTACTTGAATAATGGTATTTTTCAGTCTGGTTGTCTTCTATTACTGACTGGTACTTGAATGTTTCAGTCTGGTTGTCTGCTAATCTGACTGATACTTGAATGTTTCAGTCTGGTTGTCTGCTATAAATCTGACTGGTACTTGAAATACTGGTGTTTTTTTTCACATTTTGTGATTGTTTATCAAAACAGATAATAATACTGAAGTATGTGGGAAGGCAGGTGTGCAGCTACATAATGTAAACATTGACGTTATAGATAATTTACTGGTTACAAGCTTCTATTGCTCCCAAGGCTGCTGGATGAGAAATGCACTGTTTACAATTTGATAAGATACACCAGCTTGATTTAGTAAAATGTTATAAACAAACAAGAAACATCAGGAATTAATGAATGGAGAAACATTGTACACTCACTCTCCTGTAAGAAGACGTTTTTGATACCTACTTAAAATTTTCCTATGCACAAATTGTTATATAAAGTATTGCACATCATTTTATTTATTGGACTAAAATTTACATATAATTGTTTTTTGGATCTAAATCAAATGTGGTATTTCGTTGGCGATAAAAATGTATCGAAAACAAACATTGTGATCAGACAATTAGTATGAGTGTGAGTATCACCAAAATTATTGTTTTATCACATAACAGGAATGCGATATTATTGATCGAAGCGCTTTACTCATATAACATTGATGAATCTATATTAATACTCTGCTGCATAATTGGAGATTAAGAAAGAGCCTCATTCTGATGCAGAGTGTAAAAACGTCTCGAATGTTTCAGTTACAGTTATTACAGTAGAGCACTTATGGGTCTTAGATCTCTTGTTTTTAACAGTTATTTATACATTCTGAAAGTAGGTTGTAACTTACTTATTTTCAAATTTATTATATTAACCAATAGGATCCAAGCACTATATTAATTAACCAATAGGATCCAAACACTATATTAATTAACCAATAGGATCCAAGCACTATATTAATTAACCAATAGGATCCAAACACTATATTAACCATTAGAATCCAAGCACTATATTAACCAATAGGATTTAATTACTGTTTTTAAAGAATGAGGTTTCTCTATTTGCAACTTTTACGAAGATAACAAAATCCTCCAAAGTCATTCAAAAACTTGAAGTTGTGCCAGATGTTTTACTTTGTTGAAATTCATTACATAGGTTTTACATTAAATTAATTTTTATTGTCTCGCCTTTTGAAAAAATGCGAGACACCGCTAATGTTGGCGGGCTCGACGGCGTCGACTTATTGTTTTATAACTTTTTTGTCCTTGGGAGTAGAATGTTCACCTCCTGGTCATTATCCGTTTTAATGCCAATAACTTCCAGCCCTTCAACTGACCCTGGGTCCGAGTCGATGTCACCTAAATACATGTACCGTCACCAAATTTTAACGCAAATATTGAAATGAACTTTTTAAAGAAACACTGTCTATTAGTGAAGCCTATGTTTAGCATACTGAAGATGGACATGCGTCTGTCTTTTTTACTGAATCTGGTCTATGGAATGATAATGTCTGTCCATTCATCAATATTTGCATTTAGCTCCCTTTATGGAAAACTATGAACGCTACCCTTCAGCATGCAGACAAAGATATTTGATGTTGCATAAACCCTTAATTTTATCAAGATGAAGGTCATTTGAAACATGTTTGGTGGACACCGTCACTTTAAGCGAGACACTATGTTGGGCACTACTCTCCGTTTTATTTTCTCTGGAGGATATTATCCATGCTCAGTGCATTCAATTGTCAGTTTATTGTTAAAATCCCTTTGGTTTGTTTGATCTAGTACAGCATCCACATGATACAAAGTTTAAGCTTAGATTATTTTGGAATTTATCATTTATTTATCAGATGAACTGTGTGCAACATTGATCTGAACACAATTCTCTCTCTATATAAACTATGTATATTTGAGTGGTCTATTCCCAGGGATCCTATTGTCTCCAGTTGTCTGTATTTGGTCATGGTTGTTTATGGTATTGGTCCTTGTGGTCTTCCAATGGCTGGGAATACATGCTAGATTGAAAATAGACACTTCCCCATGGTCTGAAATATACTGAGGGAAAATATGTTTAGCAAGTTTTTGTTGCAACCTGGAAATAATACATTTTTGTTGTAAAATCAAGAAACTGCTGTTATAGACACAATCAATTACAGTCGAACATCTTAATGACGTAACGAATAAATGAACATATGGGTCAAGCCAGTAAAGTCCCAAAATGTCAGTATATCTTGTATACAGTGTTATTATACCCCGCAAAGTGTGTGTGGGGGTGTATACTGGAATCACCTTGTCCGTCTGTCCGTAGAGGCAATTCTTGTCCGGGCTATTTCTCAATAACTCCTACTTAGAATTTCGCGAAACTTGCTAGAAAGTATCAATATCGAGTGGACATGCGCATACTATGATGACGTTCCGGTTCGATAATTTTCCACAGAGTTATGAAACTTTGTAGTTCAAATATCTCTCCGTAGACGCAATTCTTGTCTTGACTATTTCTCAATAATTTTGTGAAACTTGCTAGGAAGTATCAATATCGAGTGGACATGCGCATATTATCATGACGTTCCGGTTTGATAATTTTCCACTGAGTTATGGCCCTTTGTATTTCTAATATATATATAAAATACAAAATCCTTGTCCGCGCTATTTCTCTAAAACTCCTTGTTAGAATTTAGCGAAACTTGCTAGGAAGTATCAATATCAAGTGGAGATGTGCATACTTTCATGATGTTCCAGTTCAGTAATTTTCCACTGAGTTATGGCCCTTTGTATTTTTAATGCATTTCATACTCGGTAGTCAAATAGAAAATAATGTTGTGAAACATCAATATCAAGTGGAGATGCGCATATTTTTGTGACGTTCCAGTTCGATAATTTTCCACTGAGTTATGGCCCTTTGTATTTCTAATATATATATGTATATATAATACAAAATACTTGTCCGGGCTATTTCTCTAAAACTCCTTCTTAGATTTTATTAAAACTTGCTAGGAAGTATCAATATCAAGTGGAGATATGCATACTGTCATGACGTTCTGGTTCAATAATTTTCCACTGAGTTATGACCCTTTGTATTTTTTATGCATTTCATACATGGTAGTCAAATAGAACATTTTTGTTCGGGCTATTTCTTAAAACCTCCTGTTATAATTTTGTGAAACTTGCTACAAAGCATCAATATAATGTACAGATGCGCATATTGTCGTGACATTCCGATTTGATAATTTTCCACTCAGTTATGGCCCTTTGTATTTTTTAATGCATTTTATACGTGGTAGTCAAATAGAAAATTCTTGTCCCGGCTTTTTCTGTATAATATACGTCTATGTATCTTACAGGAACAATATCTTGTATGTTTACCCACCCCACAACAAGTTGCCAGCGGGGGGTATTTGTCCGCCTTGGCGACAGTTCTAGTTTCATCTAAAAAACTTGCTAAACCTTTTTCCCTCAGTATAGTATTCATCAAACCAATATAATTCTGTACAGGATATTGTCAGTTCTTATCACAAGCACAATAAGTAGAAGTTGCTGCAAAACTCTTTTTACAGTAGATTTGCAGGAAATGTTTATTTATCTTATTTCCAGCTCCGAAATAGCTAAAGCTATGGAGCACATTTGAGATTTTTAACGTTGATGGCAGTTTTTGGAATGGTTGTTGTTCTTCTGCTCTTGATGGTAGGCTACTACTTTTGTTGTTGATAATGATGATGGTGATGGTGGTGATGGTGATGATGATGGTGATGGTGATATCACGATGATGAAAACAATGTTGAACAATTGCTATAAAAAGTTTTGGGTAGGGCCCTTTTTCTCGGGTAGGTAGGGAAACAGCAAACCAAATTTTTTTTTATGTTCGGCCTCATAGACATTCGGCTGCCAAAGGCAGCTGACTCTTATATGGCTTTAGAATATGTCTATGGTTAACAGACTGTGAATCATGCAGCAGACAATAAGCATGCATTACAACTTCGATTCCTAGGGAACCCGTCTAAAAAACTTGAATGGTATAAACACATATTTTTCAATGTTCAAAGCTTGCCGTTTTATTGCCTCAAATGACGTTTTCGTAGAGCAGTCTACTAAAAAGTAGAATGCGGCAATATTTCCGGGATCTTCGGGTCCGGGATTTTTTTATGGAGCATAATGAAACCGTATGTGAAACTGAATGAAACCGCAAGTATTGGAATGGAATAAGTGCAAATCTGTATTTTAATGGAGTAATACCTTTTTATGGAATAATACCCATTTATAATGCGGTATTCTCGTAAATACCGCCGTGTTATACACTAGTCGATGGCTTTATTCGCTGCATATATGGTTTTCATAATTGCACATGTAATGGTAAGGTAGCAATGAACAGTTTCTTTGAGTTTTTCGCTTTGATAACGCAATCTGGTAGCAGTGAGACGTTTATCTCTGTTGTAATGCACACGCTAACACACGCGCATCCCTTACATGTGAACACCTGTATTTCTGTGCTAATGTGTACTTCTAGCACGTCGTGCTCCAACGTTGAATTGTAATCAGTATGTAAGGCAAATCAAGGTATTTGAACAGGGAGAAGCGAGGTCGTCCACCTTGATTCAAAATGTTTGGTAGGAGCAACTGATGGTAAAACTTGGGAAGAATGTGTCTGGTAAGAAAAAAAACAGTCATGGCGTGTTTACGTCAACATTAATTTTTTTCAGTATTGTTTTAACACCCTGACGATATGTTATTATGTTAAACTTCGTTTCCGGTCCCTGCCCAGATATATGCTATTTCCTCTCAGCAGCTATTTTACGCTTGCGTAAAACTTTGCTTGTTTCAATCTTATATAAATAGCTGTGGCAGAGAACACTAATTTAACAGAAAAGGAGCCTGCTAATTATTATTGTATCGATTTAGTATTCTGTAGTCGGGTTATATTGGGTCAGTGATCTGACAAAATTCTCATTTTACTTTGTTTACTGAGGTTATCAAATTGTGTGAATGACATTCAGAATTGAGGTAATTGCCTTCAACCCACCTGTTGCATAAAATGACCATGTTCCTGCTTCGTGTTTCCTTAACGGTCCCTGACTGTATGGTCGTAAGAACCTTTGTGTCATTCAATATAATATATTTCAATTGTTAAAGGCAGTATGGAGCAGTGGATATCACGGTGGACTTTGAAGCCGGTGGTCATGGACTCGATCAGCGCTGCGTACACCAAGCCTAATATTCATCAAACTTTTGAGCACAAGAATTGGACTCGACTCAAAATCTCTTTTTTTTTTAAATTCCAAATAAAAACAATTTTTCAAGCAAATTACTATATTAATTACAGAAACGAGTAATTTTAAAGTTAATTTAACAGAAAATGTCTGAAAATCACAATTCTTACCCATACTTTTGTGTTGATAGGGTTTGCAAAATAAACTTAGATTTTGAGTCTTGAGTCTGATTCTTGTGCTCAAAAATTTGATGAATATTAGGTCAGGTCACAGGGTATTACGTTGAATTGAGAAATAAACTGGAAAATCCGAAGTATCTGAGTGTACCCTTCAAGCATGTTAAAGAAACATTGGAATCTTATTCTATTCGATAATAAGTATAGGGCATGGTTCTCGGATTCCTACATATCCTTCTCGTTTCTCAGGGATGGCGGGTAACAACCGAAGATAATGATTGTGTTGATGAACAACATTTATTACATTTTTATGGATGAAAAGATCGGGATTTCTCAGTGGAAGAATATTCGGTGTCGCTAAATATTAATAACTAACTCAGTGAATGAAAAATAACTGTGCACTTCTTTCTTTATTTTGCGACTGCACAAGTCTGAGTTTTTACCGTGAACGGACTACTTTTTTATGGTCATGTAAACAAATAGTGTCTACAAATAGTGTCTATTATCTTGGCCGATTTATAACTACATGTACTGTCGACTGGGAGGTGATACATGGATGTGATAATTGAAATGTCTAAGGTTTCCGACAGGTTAAAACACACAGATGACTGAAATATGTAGTAATTAAACAATAAAAAGCATACATTATTACAGTTACTACTGTTATAGGGTTATGACTTATAAGAAATCCTTCACTAGATGGTAGAGTGTGTGTGTGTTTTTCAGAGCGAGTGGATGCAAGTTATAAAAGATTAACAATATACCTACCACCGAGCGAGGAAATCCTTAGGAGTGTGGTTATTTTCAAAAGGAAATCTTTTATGAGATGGTAGGTGTGTGGTTCTTTTTATGAGCAAGTGGATGCAAGTGATGAAAAATAAACAATATGCCTACCATCGAGTGAAGGATTTCCTCATAATCAAATGCTGCGGTTAAATCTATGCCTTACATTTTAAATCAGTTTGTGTATGATTTATTAACCAAAATATTTCACTCTCACAGTGTTGGAACGTTCTCTGTAATAGACGTTGACACTATTTATCTGCTGGGATTGATAATTGGGAAATCCTTCGTGAGATGGTAGGTGTGACTGCTGACTTATGACATCAATAACGTGTTGAGAACATCGATGTTATTTGCTGAGAACAATTTGAAAATAGTGAACAATTTCAGCAAAACCAAATCTAAAGAAAACTACTAACCCGCCAAATTTCACTACAAAACCGTTCATAAAACTCTATCTGTACATTTATTTGTTGTAAACTTTTGCCTGTTGTTGGTGGGAGAGCAGCTTTAAATCGTACACAAAACTTGTATAAATATGGCTGGCTCCATTTGGGAATATTTTTGTTATTTTCACGAATGACAGATGTGAGAGGGAAAAACAACATGCTTACCATCGAGTAAAGGAATTGTCTGCAACGTAAAACATTATTTAACTGTTGGCAATGATTACAGTGAAACCATTCACAAGATTGTAGGCATGTTTCTTTTCACGAACAAGCCAATGCGAGTAAGTGAAAAAACAAAACAATCCTACCATCGGGTGAGCCATGACGTCAATAAATTGTCGCTGACATCAACGTCATCCGCCGATAACGTTCAATATTAAAATCGAAAAATAAGAATATCCGTTTACAAATAAACGGGCATAACAATGTTCAGAACGTAAACGACTACAGCAAAATGAATGACCAGAAGAAGAAAATAGTTGCAAAGTCTTTAATAAGGAACTAGTGCCTGTTCCTTAAGTGACGGCGGTGACGGATGCCAGTATATCCCATGGCCAGCTGCATTCACGGCCCATCTCAAGGAACCCGGTCAACACAGGAATAGGCTCCGCTTCAGTTCTGCCTCCTATACATACAGCCGTGCAGCAGGCAATGTCTTCTTATTTGGTAGCACCACCATTAATGGAGGATTTTTTATTTTTCATGCATCCAGGCAGAGATACCTGTGACGGTGAACTGGAACAACCACGGTTACCACCACGGTTACCACCACAGAAGAGCTAAGATTTAAGAGTTCCAACAGCAACTATAGTTTGATGCAAACTGCCGGCATTATTGAGTCTTTAGTCATTTGTCCCTGTTAATGTCATCAGGCTTATTGATATACAAAAACCCTGATGTTATTGTACTGTATATATGACTATCCAGGCCTTTATTAAAGACTTTAATATTTTTAATCCACTGTTACTGTTTTTCAGTTATTTATGTCCCCTTGTGGTTGCCGGGGTAGAATACTGCAAATCCCGCTAGAGGCAGAGGGGTAGGACCCACACACCCACCCAACGTTGTCATTTTTAGCTCTACTGATCAGAGATCAGCAGAGCTTATGCCGTGGTGCGGTGTCCGTCGTCCGTCCGTCTGTCCGTCCGTAAACCTTTTTTTGTAGCGATTACTCCTCTGAAACTACAAAATGGATTTTCATGAAACTTCATAGAAATGTTGCCCATGAAGTCTAGTTGATCCTAGCAAAAATTCATGTTGATGTGAAATCCAAGATGGCCGCCAAATCTAAAAATAGGTTTTTAAAAAACAAGATTGTAGCGACTACTTCTTGAAAACTATAAGTGATATTGATATGGGACTTTTTCTAAAATGATCAACATGACATGATGTTGGTCCTTGTCGAAAATCGTTTTGATTTGACGTTAAACATGGCTGCCAGCGACCATCTTTGTTTACATAGAGTTATATAGTAAAAACTTGTAGCGACTACTCCTCTGAAACTACTTGGCGGATTTTCATGAAACTTAACAGGAATGTTGCTCTTAATGTCTAATTGATCCTAGCAAAATTTCAGATCGGCCAGAAATTCAAGATGGCCGCCACAGCTGAAAATAGATTTTTAAAAATAAGTTTGTAGCGACTACTTCTTGAAAACTATAAGTGATATTGATATGGGACTTTTTCTTAAATGATCAGCATGACATGATAGTTATCCGAGTTGAACATTATTTTGATTCGACGTTACACATGACTGCCAGTGGCCATCTTTGTTTACATAGAGTTATATAATGAAAACTTGAGAAAACAAGTTTGTAGCGACTACTTCCTAATATCAAAATCAATCAAGAGCTTCAAGGTCATTGACCTCTTGTTTTATCATGTGGAAACGTGGCTCCATCATAGCTCCATCGTAAATGGCGTGTCTACAATAGAATTTGCAGCAGATCAGCTGTTCTGCGGGTGAGAAGGTTCTATTTTCATACCGTGTGGGTTCAGTTGGTGGTCTTCATATAACTGTGTGAAGTTACAGCCTATTTTTATATAAGAAAACTTATCATACTCACAGATTTCTTAAATTCTTCAGCACCATGTGTGTGATTTTCTTTTGGTCTGTAGTAAGATGCAATAGTTAAGATGCAATAGTTATAAGGGTTTACTGTCATTCACTTCAAGTTTTACACAGATAATTTCGCATTCAGTTTGAAATTGTGGCTGTTCTGCAGCTGTGATGGTGTTCTTAGTATGAAAACTCCACCCCCAGTAGTGTTGCAAGCACGATCGCGTCTGAACGGGTTATACCCACTTGACAACGGGAAATATTCGTAAATCAGCCACGCCCCTATATTCTTACCCGCGGCGTAATTTGGTTTGTACTACATAATGAAACTGATAAAATTCGTACAAAATAAAGTTAAAAATGTAATAAGGTATTAAAAATGTAATAAACAGATTATTTAACTGCTGCGTTAGATTATTTGGAAATCCTGTACCTGTTGGCAAGCGTATTGTTTTCTTCACTCGCTCATGAAAAAAACGCTCGTGAAAAAAAACACGTGAAGGATTTCCTAATAATCTCATGCAGCAGTTTAATGATCTCTATTTCAATACAATAAGAAGTTCAAGTCAACGCTGAAGGTTTTGTTCTTTTTTAATTCATCGAAAAATATTCATCGAAAAATGGTTAATAATATACGTTCGTGCCAGTCTGGTAAACGAAATAGTACTCACTGTCAGGCACTGTAGCTGTAGCATAATTGGTTCACATCAGATTGAACATTGCTTCTCTGGGTTTTCTAGTGCAGTCTTTGAGATATTATTTCAGATCTGGCCTGGAATTCACCAACCGTTCTTCAAAATATTCTTAGCAAATATTCCCGTAACCTTCAGAGATAAACAATATTATGAAACTGCTTCATTGATTTGTTTTTAAATTGATTTGTTTTTATCCTATTTATAAATTGCGGCTTGTTATGAACTTTTATCAACTTCTAGAAATATTTGTGATTTAAATTTGTGTACTTAAGTCTAAGAATATTCTCAAGAATGGTTGGTGAATTCAAGGCCATGTCTGTAAACTGTGTCAATGACACCAGCTGCTGCAATTTACTTGAAGGTCGGTATTTCTCAGTGGAATCAATACAGTATTAATTGTTGTTGTTTTTTGTGCCGAGAGGGAGAGGAGAACAGTCACGTAGGCTAGATTTTGGTTATTGGATAGTCCACTCACTGACTTCGCTATATATACTCGGTTGCAAAAGAAAGTGGACACTGAGTTTTGTTAGGTTTAATTGTATAAAAAAAATTTAGAATTAAATTGACAAATTCCAAAATGAATATGCCATGTTTGGTACCAAAGTTTTTATCATTACATTGCCAATATCATGTTGTCATTTGTTTTTCAATAGGTCGAGTCATTAAGGGACTGTCGCTTTATAAAAAGGATAGGGTGTAAAGTAAAATTGTCAGTGTCCAGTTTCTTTTGCAACTGAGGATCTTACATGAGTACTCATTCATTGTTGAATTCATTAAACGAGTTGGCAAAATGATATAATGCGAGGCTCTTGTGCACCGAGCATATTATATAATTTTTGCTAACGAGTTTAATAAATTCAATAATGATTGAGAACGAATGTCAGATTCTTTTTATTACATAACTTATAACGTCACATTACATCAGAAAACGTACATTAATGTGACGTCCATGACATCATTAACGTTGTGTTATACCACTAGTGGAATATCGAAAATATTGAATGGTGTTATGTGATAAAACATATTACATGTGTTGAAAATGACATAAAACCCCATACATACAATTGAATTGAATTGAATGTTGTTTAACGGCTCATCAACACAGTATAGGTTATTTAGAGCCGCCCCAGAGGAAGGGGAAGGATACATAGAAACCGGGAACCGTGCCCTACTCTTATTATTGAATAGATTTGCTCGGAGTATAGACCGATACACGGGACCGCCCGGTTAACGTCCCCATCCGACGGACGCGGCTAAGGGAAAGTGTCTTGCCCAAGAACACACCGACGAAACTCAGTGGCACCACAAAGGATTCTGTTACTATACTAATCTATATCTCATTTATAGACGGTGAACACTTTCTATCAGGACACTTTATAAAACCTGCTGACACATTCGTCTCCATTACATTCAAATATTACATTGTACACTGTGACCGATAAAAAGAAGAGAAATAACATCTGTACTGTATTTATCTTTTAATTCTTTAAAGACAAATCAAGGAAAAGAAGTATTTTAATACTGATCATAAAGTATACAAGTATGATAGATAATCTCTTCCATAGTATACACGTATGATAGATAATCTCTTCCATAGTATACTAGTATGATAGATAATCTCTTCCATAGTATACAAGTATGATAGATAATCTCTTCCATAGTATACAAGTATGATAGATAATCTATTCCATAGTATACAAGTATGATAGATATACAAGTATGATAGATAATCTCTTCCATAGTATACAAGTATGATAGATAATCTATTCCATAGTATACAAGTATGATAGATAATCTCTTCCATAGTATACAAGTATGATAGATAATCTATTCCATAGTATACAAGTATGATAGATAATCTCTTCCGTAACTTTTGCATTACAAGGTCTACTAGAGTAACTCATAGTTGCTGTCTTTTTCTTGGTTGGCAAATCCTATACCGCACAATAGCTGCAGTTCTGAATGAGTTTTCCATACAGGTACAGACAAACTACATGGTAGTTCAGCTTTGCGGAACACTGATTTTCACTGATTTGCACATACTGAACATTGTAAAAATACAAGTTTTGCCTACGTCATGTGATCGGTAAACCCACTAAAAGCTTATTTCAGAGTAAGTCTATTGCTTTTCTCCCCCAACCCCACAACATTTTAAGAGTACAAATTGTACCTACATCATGTGATTGGAGTAAGTCTATTGCTTTCAGTTGAAACCCATTAAATTGAGTGCAATAGAATTGTACCCCCCTTCTCTCTCGAAGTGACCTAGTAAAGTGGTCTATTTATAGATTGCACACGGTTTCCAAATTATTTCCCCGTTTAGCTGCCACAGTCAATAACATTGTTTTATTGACCATTGTAAACCCTGATCAACTGACCATTGTAAACCCTGATCAACGTGCATATAATGTGAAAGCTGATCAGGGTTTACACTGATTGCCACTTACTAAGAAATTAAGAAGGTTTTCCATATCATTTGAAATCAAAAGGGTTAATGCTGGATATTGACATGAATTCTAGAACAATGCTGTATTCTGGAACACTGCTGTCCCTGATAATATTTTTTATATTGAGCAGCAAATGATAGAAACTGCTGTTGTCATTCATTCTCTAAAAAAAAAGACACATGATTTTTGAAGCTGGTTGTGATGTATTAAAGTTCTGTATCAGCTGTTCTGTAGGTCAGACATGCCAGTTTGCCTCCTGAGATTAATTCTCTGCAGGTCTGATCATGGTCTGCACATATCTCTGACTGTAGATTACACCATGTCTTGGCAAGATTTACTGCAAATTGCTTTTTGACAAATGGTGTTTAAATTGGTGGTAGAAGTTCTGAATCATTGATTTAGTTGTTTGTTAATTTCACTTGGGGGAAAATCATTTAGATTTAAACTGATAGACTGTTCTTCTTGCAGCATAGTATATTATAGAGAGTGGAGTCTTGGTGTGGAGTCTTGGAGTGGAGAGAATAATTGGAGTGACCTTGGAGTCGCATTTTGGAGTGACCTTGGGAGTCAGATTTGGAGTGAATATTTAGGAGTCAATTTTCTGTCATAGTAATCACACTGTCTGTCCGTTCGTCTGTACACTTGTGTCCGCTTCATAACTCTGACAATAATGGACGCATTTTCAAATAACTTTTGCACAATTGCTCACCACAACAAGATGACGTGTCGCGCACAAAAACCAGGTCCGTGGCTCCAAAGTCAAGGTCACACTTAGAGGTCAAAGGTCAAATTCCGTTCGTCTATACACTCGTGTCCGCTTCATAACTCTGACAATAATGGATGGATTTTCAAATAACTTCGCACAATTGCTCACCACATCAAGACGTGTCGCGCACAAAATCCAGGTCCATGGCTCCAAGGTCAAGGTCACACTTAGAGATCAAAGTTCAAAATCCGTTTGTCTATACAATCGTCTCTGCTACATAACTCTGACAATAATGGATGGATTTTCAAATAACTTCGCACAATTGCTCACCACAACAAGGGAACGTGTCGCGAAAAAAAAAATTAAAAAAAAATTAAATTTTATTTTATTTGATTTTTATTGTTTGTTTGATTGATTTTTTGTTTTGAAATATATCTGTTGGTTTCATATTGCTCCAAGGTCAAGGTCACACTTACAGGTCTGTCACTTACTGTGACATTTCTTGTTTAATTTTTTTTTTTAATTTTATTTTATTTGATTTTTATTGTTTGTTTGATTTATTTATTTTTTAAATATATCTGTTGGTTTCATATTGCTCCAAGGTCAAGGTCACACTAACAGGTCTGTCACTTACTGTGACATTTCTTGTTTATTTATTTTTTGGTGTTAACGCCGTGTTAGCAGGAAGCATTGCTGTGCCTATTGCATTTTTTTGCGGTTTTTTGATGGAGTTACGGCCCCTTGACATTTTTTTTTTAATTTCTTGTCGGCGCTACTCCTCCTAAATGCCTTGTTGGATTGAAAAAAATAAATAAAAAAAAATATATATATATATATATATTTATTTTTTTTTAATTTTTTTTTTAATTTTTATTTTATTTGATTTTTTATTGTTTGTTTTATTTTTTTAGATTTTTTTTTATTTTTTTAATATATCTGTTGGTTTCATATTGCTCCAAGGTCAAGGTCACACTTACAGGTCACTTCGGGGGCATTTGTCACTTACTGTGACATTTCTTGTTAATTTTCCTTACAAGTTATAACTTTTTAGAAATGAATACATTTACTTCGAGTTGAGTTACTTCATTTACATGCAATTATTTATTAATTGATTAAATTTCTTTAAAATACATGTGTCTATTAAGCTACCCAATTTCAACAACTAATTCCAAAACTGCACATATAATTTTAACTTGGGCACTGTTACTACATAATCCATGTGTGTAGAACAGTTAAGCTGACAGAGCTCTAAGTTCCCATAAACTTTAATGCTTTTTGTTTTCAGTCTCTACAGACTCATAGTCAGCTGTCTTCTGAAAAGTATGTGTTGATTGGATTTGACTGACATATTGGAACTCTGTATACCCCTGACACTGGATGTCAGACAATTTGACATCTGTAATGGGAGGCGAGAATTACATCATCAGTGAGACTGGTCTTAAATGCCTTGTCACATGATTATCCTAGATTTTCTAATTAGATCAGTAGATTAACTGGTTCATATTGGGAGGGTGGTGGAAGCTTATTTTCACATGATTATCCTAGATTTTCTTATAAGATCAGGTTACGATTCCTGTCCCATTGAATTAAGTATATGTATGATCTTACATGAGTATTATTGTGTTTATGTGTTTTATGTGTTAAAGTGTATTATTGATTTTATCCAAAGAAATTATACTCACTTACGAATGTAAGATTCTATATATCACAGAAGTAAATAAAAAAATATATAAGTCAATAAAATTGTCTGTCCGTCTGTCCGTTCATCCGTCTGTCTATCAGAACTCGCTTTCGACGACACGTAATAATTCCACGTTAATTTTTGTCAAATTACCTTTTTATTGACTCGAAAATATTCACTCCATTTTCGGAGTTGAGGAATCTTTATGTGAGGAAGCTATCCAGCTGGCTTGCGGAACGTCGGTGGATCTACCCAGGTGCCCGCCCGTGCACGAAAATTGCCCGGAGGGGCACCTGGGGTCTTCCTCCACCAATGGAAGCTGGAAAGTCGCCATATGACCTTAGCTGTTGGTGCGACTATAAAATCCAATTCAATCAATCAATCGGAGTTGAGAACAAAAGAACATAAACAAAGAACAACAGTCGGAACTATATATTAAGTTTCTAAAAACGTTATTAATTGTATGGAAAAATAGGACTCCAAATTTAGACTCCAAAACATTCACTCCAAAACATTCACTCCAAATTTGACTCCAGTGTCACTCCAAAATGTGACTCCAAAGTCACTCCAATTATTCACTCCACTCCACTCCAAGACTCCACACAAAGACTCCACTCTATATAATATACTATGCCTCTTCTTGAACTTAGCATGCAGAACAGAAAACATAACACAGAAGCTTTGTTGTTTGTTTGGTGTTTTTACTCATTTTCAACATAATGTAAGGTTATATTTGACGGTCGATTTTTTTTGTGGTGGAGGCAGGCCACCCATTTTTCCTGGGTAGAACCAGTACTGTACACCTCACGCCATCTGTAAGAATCGACACTTCCTCACAAGTCCAGCACCAGTGGGATTCGAACCAGCAGCGGAAAACACAGATATGCAAATGTTAAGATATAACAAAAGGACTCGGACTCTTTATAACAATGAAGTCTGACCCCTTAAAATCTGACCCCTATAGCAATCAAAGCTGGACCTTTAACAATTTAGACTGCTCTTATAAAAGCTGGCCCCTAGAACAAGTTGACAACTCGCATTCTCAGAAGGCATCGACTGCTAAATAGTGGCACCTGTGAAGGCTTGTCAAGTTACCATGAAGGCTGACCATAGTACAAAGAAGGCTGACATTATACAAATGAAGAATTGCCTTACAACAATTAAGGCTGATTATGGTACAATGAAGGCTGACCTTATGACAATGAAGGCTGACCTTGCAATATTGAAGGATGACCTTATCACAATGACTGTTGGTCCTAAACACTGAAGGTTGGCCTCATAATAATGAAGGCTGATGATCATAGCAATCGAAGGCTTACCTTATGACAATGAGGACTGGTCCATAAGAAGTTGAGCCTGGCTATGTTGTATAATAATGAAGGATGAACAACAGTGAAGGTTGATATTTTAAAAATGAAGGCTGGTTCCATAGCAATCAAGGCTGACCCTATAACAATAAAGGCTGATTTTATAACAAAAAAGGCCGATTTTATAAAAATTAAGGCTGATTTTATAACAATAAAGGTTGATCTTATAACAATTACTGCTGGCTATGCAACAGTGAACAAGGCTGGTTTTATAAAAATGAAGTCTTAACAAAAACATAAATTATAAATTGCTAGTTAATTGCCTAAGTTGGTAAGTTAATCAATAAAGTATAACTAATCATACATCAATTTGAAGGGTGTGAAGTGAGTGACCCTGAATGAAGTCAAAATCCAGAAAAATGGATTCAACATCAACAAAGAAATCTAGAACCTTCTAACCTGCAGAACTGCAGAGTTGCTGCAAATTCTATTGCAGACACTCCATTGAAGAATACCCCCGCTTAATTCCAAGTCAAACAAAGGGCCATAATTCTGTAATAAATTAGGCACTCAACAATGGGTGTCACTTTGTGAGAAAGGGGGTATAATAAAGACAGCGATGTGCACAGTTTGTAATGAACCCATCCTCTCAAATTATGCACCTACAGTACTGTTGGAACTATTATTTTATAAATTATATTATTTTAAAGAAGGGGGAGGGCTGGCGTGGCGCTGTCGGTAGCGCGGCGGATTTGTAACCGGAGACCCCGGGTTCAATCCTCCGTGGTGCCACTGAGTTTCGTCAGTGTGTTCTTGGGCAAGACACTTTCCCTTAGCCTCGTCCGTCAGATGGGGACGTAAACCGGGCGGTCCCGTGTATCGGTCTATCCTCCGAGCACGTTAAAGAACTATAGGAATCTATTCGATAATAAGAGTAGGGCAGTCGGTTCCCGGATTCCTATGTATCCTTCCCCTCTCTCTGGGGCGGCTCTAAATAACCTAGAATTTGTTGATGAGCCGTTAAACAACATTCAATTCAATTAAAGAAGGGGAGGGAAGTTTTAGTGAAAAATATACCTTTTGGATGGACTGATCAACCTTTAGACACATTTTGTCTTGATAATAATATTTGTATATTCTGAATTAAGGATAATAAACACAACGTCAAAGCCAGTCCAAACAAAATCAATCGTAAATATAATATTGCAATCTGTTTCTGGTCAAACAAAAGAAATTTCCTTCCCCATAAACCAAGCAGGGACTTATTTTAAACAGAATATGCTCAGGAGAAATCAAATGTATGAAAACCAGAACATGGTTATATAGGATCGGAATTGATATATATCAACAATAGGGAATAATATGTAACAAAACATTTTTTCTTCTTCATTAGTTAATTTTGAATAACTAACTTATAACCCCTTTTTCAGATTGATAACTTCCAATTAGACTCGAAAAATAGCAGATACTACCAAATATATACTACAGCTACATTCTGTCTCTCTCAATAAGACCATCACAGAAATCAGTTTGTTGTAACTAGGATAGTCCACAAATGGCCCAGTCTCCATATTTTATCTAGATGTAAATGGAGGATGAGCCGCCTGGCATGTTGTTAGGCAGATAAATTATATCCTTTCTTGTGTTGGTGCGCTGTAAAACCCCAATTCAGTTCAGCTTCAGTGATAGTTCTAGTTTACATTCGTAGTTAAAACGGTGTTGCCTTTAACCCTTAAATTTATTTTTCATTATTATTATTATTTTAAAGATTATTTAATTCTAATTTAATTTCCTAAAAAAATATATATATATATATGATTTCCTGTCTTAAGAGGGCCTCAAGGTTACTTAGTTTTTATATAACGTATGGTAACGTATGGTAAACGCAAAACTATTGTAACTATGTAATATATCAATAACAAACTACAATAGTTTCTCATTTTCCATATTTTATCTCGATGTACATGGAAGATAAGCCTGGCATGTTCATGCCTGTTAGGCGCCATATAACCTTTTCATGTGTTGGTGCGCCTTAAAACCCCAATTCAATTCAATTCATTGAACCCTTGGTAAGCATTTACTTTCATTTATTTGTGTGTGAAATAAATTACTTGATCAAGTTAAACTTTAACTCGCTAAGCATATAGTAACCTTTGCATCCATTGTAAACCCAGATCAGCCTGCGAGTGACTCGCAGTATCACATTTACTATGTCCAGCTGCTGATCAGTCATTTTACCCAAAACACCCCTATTTCACATAAATGGAATGGTCTTAATTCAAAGAAAGAACAGTCTATTATATATATGTAGGGGGTTAAGGGTTAAATGTCTTATTTCTCAAAATAACAAACCATTAAGTGGAGGTATAAACAATTATCAAAGTAACTCTGGAATCTGGGAGTGTGTTGATGAAAATATTAAATGTGTACTTATGTCCATACACTGGGTGAGATCAAGTAATGTTTGTGTACTTTTATTCAGAATGTAAACATCCGATCGGTCACGTATCTATGAGTTCGAACTAGGTCAATATATATTTAGATGCAAAGAATTTCCCCTCTGAATTAATGTATTTGTAAACAGAAGCCTTGTATTCAGGGCCATTCATGTCATTATGTTTTTCTCCAGTTTATTACCTTGACAACTTGTTTGTTTATACTTAAGTGTCCTGGAATGAATGTCGATTTTCTAGGTCACAAAACAATAAGTCCTTGATGTATTTTCAAGTAAATAAATATATTACCATAAATGTTTAATTTAAAGTTTGTCATTATTAAGTAATATTTCAGGACGGATTGAGTCTGGTGTCATTTTATTATTTCAGGACAGATTGAATCTGAGGCAATTTCGTTATTATATTGTTTCAGGACAGTGTATAATAAGATATAGAGAATATCATGTTAGTGCCTGATCTCATCCAGTTTATCAGGTGAGGCTGAGAAAAATGGAGCCCGAGGGTTTCATTTTTTTTCGTGACGAAACTGATAAACTGGATGAGATCAGGCACTAACATGATATTCTATTTATCATGTTGATCGTTTAAAGTCATTTAATTTACATTTTTTTCGTTCAAAAACATCCAGACGTCATCAAATATACCCTGACGTCATCAAAAGGTGCACCTGACGGGATAGGAAAGTAACTGCTGAGATAAAATTTTATCGCAGGCACCCTGTTTCTCGGCAGAATTATAAAAAGCATGAGCATGATATTGCCCTTGGGCACATCAGTGTTAATTGATCTGCATGACTGGTATCAATCAAGTGCATGTTCTCTAACTTGTTTATTGCATGAACAGTAAAAGTGTGGTGCTGCTACAGTTTAGATACCCTCTGTAGTGTTACCAGACAGTAAAAATTCACACAAAAAACTACAACTGTTCTAGTTTGGTCCGTTGTGAATGACTGGTTAGTCAGAAGCTCTCCCTGAAATATTGCTTATTTTATGTGCCAGTGCTTTTGCCAAATGGACAAAAATCGGGGTTCAAACTTGAGTCAAAATGGTGATGCAATTTGCCAGTGACACTTAAACTGTAGAGGACCAATGGTGATCGAAATAAGGTTTTTAGGGTTTACCATGTCTGGCTGCTGATCAGTCATTTCCCCAAAGCACCCCTTTGTCACACATAATGGAATGGTCCTAATTCAAAGAAAGAACAGTCTAATATATATATATATGTAGCGGGTTAAGGGTTAACACCATATGAGGTTATTTTAGGACAGCAACCTCAAATGGAGATAACAGACAGCTGTCTGTCTAAGGATTAAACAAAATCGGCTTGGACCGGCATGTATGGGTTTGAAAATTACTTAAAGATGTTATGCCTTGAAAAAAAAAAAGTCATTGGTTTATCTATAAAACAATATTCATCTACCAGACTTGTTATATTGGTTAAATATACAAGTATTGATTTGATATTTCCGGGGATATATTTTTGTAGGTTAAAGGGACACTGTCCGTAAGTAAGCAGGTATTGAGCATAACCAAATAACTGTCTGACTTTTATTCAGTGAAATGTATACATGAAACCATGAGCATAGACCCTAAGAAGTCTGTAGTAATACATTCGTGAGTTTGAAAAAAAGAAGCTTTTAATTATTATTTGTAAATAAAGTGGGACCCACCATATTTACCTTTTCTGCGATCACATGACTTCCATTAGCGCATTAGGTTTTCACCATAGTATGTATTGCGAAATATGTATAGCCCGGTTAGCTCAGGTAGGAGCGATGTCGGCTACTTCACGCTCACTATTATTACCGCGACTGTAATTTTAGTTTGGGCTGCGAGTTCAAACGCCTGAAGTGGTTATTCATTTTTTTTGTACCGCGATTGAATTCCGTCAAACAATCTTGCTTTTAATTAGTAAAAATTGAATAATGATTAGTGTGTAATTAGTGTGTGTTTTGTAATCTAAAAGAGCAATTTTATCATAGTAAACCAATGATTACCTTTTTTTTTTAAAAAAAAAATCTGCATACTGCAGTTAACTTGATTATAAAGCATATAATAAAAAGAACATTTGTTGTTTTGTCATGAATAACAGATTTTATTTCATCTCGAAGTGATCAAACTTCAATATCTCGATGAAATAAAATCTGTTATTCGCTCCAAATATAACAAATATCCTCTATTCTCTAGGAGAGAGGAGGGGAAATATGGCCTTTTTCTAATGAAAGTCATCAATGTTTTCACCATTAGTTATCATCTCATACAATTCTATTTTCAGTGTGAACATAGGCTGTGGACCTGCCGAAGAGAGGGTATTGCTAACAGGCTTGCATGCTGTGGCGGACATTTTCTGCGAATGCTGCAAGACAACGCTAGGCTGGAAATATGTAAGTGGAAATGAACAACATTGTCCAGGCATGCTTATCAGACATTGATCTGTGGTATTAGATAGAATAAGAGCTTATTTTGGGAAAAGGTTATCTGGAAATAGAACAAAAAGATACAAGTCACTTAGCCTTATGGAAGTGGTACTGACAGTGGATAGCTATTAAGTTCATGATAGAATCCACTTGAATTAGCAGATTCTCTATGCAATATTTCTGGAAGTTGTCTAGCGAAGCATTCCTGGAATTTTACTTTAGGTTTAACTGTTTTATGTTAAATCTAATTCAAGTTAAGATTAAATCTATTCTTTTATAGTTCAAAAAAAATAAGTTGAATGCTGGATTGTAATGCCTGAATAACTAGCAAGATCTGGATATTTTAGCATTTGTCAAAATCTAAGAAATATGTCATTACTAATGTGCTGGAAACCCTGCATGAGTATAAGTTCACTGGTCAGAGGTCCAAACTGAAATGAATGATTGAATGAATGGTGTTTTACGGCACGTTGACACAGATAGGTCATAATTATTGAGTACGAAAACTGATGAAAATGAAACAGAAAGGTCAATTATTAAAAAATGGGCAAAAAATATGTAGATAAATCTATTTACAAATAAAGGATGAAAATATTGACTTAAGTTAATAATTAACAGTATATGAATCAAACCAAAAGACATATTTGTTGCAGAGTTGGAACTCCAGTTAAAAAACAGAGTTGGAACTCCAGTTAAAAAACAACAAAAAACGTGCAGGGATCATGCAGATTTGTTCTCATTATGCCTTCAATATCTCAGTATCTCATAAATAATTCTCTATGTGCAGTTGTTACCAGGGGCGATCAGACACATTAATATTATTTGCACCATAAATTGTGTGGCTGTGAATGTCGAAGTCAAATAACATAAGGAGTTTGACATTGAATTTGTCCCAATATTTTCCATGGAATTGTAAAAGTTTGTCTTGTGTAACATTAATAATCATCCGTGTGCTTAATTCTAACTGTGTTTTCATATGTTTATTTAGGGTAGAGAGAAATAGGCATATTTTATGTTAACCCTTAATCCGCTAAGCACGACTATAATAGCCTTTGCGTCCATTGTAAACCCAGATCAGCCTGCGAGTAACTCGCAAGATGATCAGGCAATGTCTGCTGCTGAACTGTCATTTTCACCAAAACACCCCTTTGTCACATAAATGGAATGGTCTTAATTCAAAGAAAGAACAGTCCATTATATATATGTAGTGGGTTAAGGGTTAAAATGATTATTATCCTAGATTTGTAGTGGCCTTGGTAGCCTAGTGGATAAGGCCTCACTTTTTAGGGCTTCAACCTCTGCCATGCATGGATTTGCACCGTGGTGGAGACATGTCTGATGGGAAACTCATCCTTCATCTCATCTCCCTCTGTGGTTGCTGACCCAATATGACCTAAATATTAATATGATTTGTTACCAAAATTCATCCCATTTGGAGGTGGTAATGGTCAAATAAGGTGGTACTGGTCCATTACCCAGATTTGAAAGCAAGTTTATAGATTTAGGATGGAAGCTGACTGATGACATACTGTCTAAATATATCATACTTTATATTCCTTAAGATGCATCACCCGTGACAGGGTGTTGGCTTTCCTCAATCTGTCATGCAATTAATAAGGAGTAGTATGAAAACTATTAAAGGTAATGATGTCATCGTCATCGTCTTTGCAAAGATTTTAGTGCAGAATGTTATATTCGCTATTAAAATGCTGTATACAGACTATCATTAAGGTAGAATATATATGTTAATAATTCATCATATCCTCATTACTAGACAGAGGACATTTTCCCCTTGAATACAGTAATTTCTGATGCAGGCAGTGGAGCGTAGTATTAACATGAAAAACTGAAAATAAAAGGAATGGGAGTTTTATGTTAACAAATTGGGACAGCAACCTCCGAAAGAGATGAGTTAAAGGATGAAGTCTCCCCATCATACATGCCTCCACGAGAGAGGGAAAAACCATGTGGTACAGAGATCTGCAGCTCTAAATTCCAATTGCAATGTATCATAGAACACCGATGGACTATTCCCCGCACCGATTGGACAATTCCCCAATATGAAATTTCTGACCATATAAATGTCGATTTATTTGTCTTGACGTTTTTTACCTTGTTCTCAATCTAACTACATGGCAGAGTTCCATTTACCTCTATGTGGGCAGTGTCATACCTAATGCCATTTCACTTGCTGTCATTGCATTCATTGATTAAATAAATACAGTCTTAAATACAGCCATATCTAAAAACATAAAATATTGACACAATGATTTGTTCCACACCATATGAGCTTTACAAAAACTGGTTGTAGCTGGTAAACCACTTATATTTTTCATGCACAGTGTAATTTAATAAGGTTTTCATTTATATAATATTTTTACAATTTACAAAGCATGACAGTACTGTATTTTTGATTTTCTATATAATTATATTTGCCAGGAACTTAGATGGACAACAGGAATAAATGGCTTTCAGTTTTGTTAAAATATGGTCAACACAAAATTTAAAGATTGTCACCATCATTAAAATTAGCTAAAACCTTAAAAATTCTTTCAAGAACTGCCTAACCAAATTATTTGAAAATTGTTAGCTCTACTGGCCAAAGATCATCAGTTTATGATATAGAGATTATATAACTGCTGGGATCGATTATAGAGAAATCCTTCACGTATTGTAGATTTGTGGTTCTTTTTACGAATGAGCATATGCGAGTGAGTGAAAAAACAAAACACGTCCACCTTCGACTGAAGAATTTCCCTATAATCGAACACAGCAGTTAAATAATTACATTTAAAACCAATTTATGCATGATTATAACCAACATTATTCGCGTTATTAAACGTTATCTGGGGATGACATCGATGTCGGCACCACTGTATTGACGTCATAACTCAGTGGCTTACCTTCTAGTTCCCATTACATGTCGGAGGAGTTTGACAGTGAGCAGTATTGTTGCCGATTTATTACCCTTGATTATTAAAAAGTAGGCAAATGTTATCCTGTGAAAGCGATAACTTAAGTATATGGTTTCTTCTTTTCTTCTTGTTTTAACAAATTTGCCATGAATTATGTGTTTCTAAGTAATTTTTGAAAAATAATTGAATTCAGCTTGAAAGCGTGATCATTTTCAGTAAATATGTTCTCATTACGTGGTCGTAGTATAACTATCATACCCCACCCCATCCAATCCCAGCTCCAAGAAGCGAATACGGGGTTGGCTGGGATATGAAATAAAATCTTCATTTCGGCTTGAAAACGTGGAATATTGTAAAATTAAAATATTTAATAGGTAGTTTTATACAGGTTATCACATTTTTTTCAGTAAAAAATGTTATTAAACCTGTTTTATTGTTGAAATATCATTATAAAATCCTGCTTATATAAGCTTTCCCATTGCTTAATGGAATTAAAGCGGGACCATGTAATGGAATTAAGGCGGAACCACGTAATGGAATTAAGGCGGGACCACGTAATGTGATTTTCAACTAATATGCTGATCTTGGATAAAATCTCCATTTAGAATTCAATGTATTCGTTACAACAGAAGTATTGCCGTCTGCCATTGCCTATGCGAGAATTTTAGTTTGTGAAGATAATCCTTATGTCCTATTGGTTACTTAACAAAAACATGATCAGAGAACAGTGTAATAGTGAGGCAAAAATGGTGAGAATTAAAAAAATTACATACAATAATTAAATTTCTTTTTATATATTGATTGTTTTATTTCACAAATACCTTTAATATTAAACAATAATTCTACAAAATATCACACACACACACCACCACCACCACCCAACAAAAAATACAAAAAAAAAGGAAGTACTTTTGCCCAGAACACTTTTACACCAATAACAGTCACTTGCCTCCCTTCTATAACAGGAAGGATCAGTATTTGGTATGTTCATGAAGCAGATAATGATGCCACTGAGTAATTATTTTTAAGATTGTTATTTTCAGTAATGAAACCACAGGTTGTGTGATACTGTCTGATACCTGATATGATAATTATCACTATTGTCACCCTTAACAATTTATCCCTTAACCTGCTGCATATATATAATGGACGGTTTCTTTCCATTTATGTGACAAAGAGTTTCATACTTCAGGCTGATCTTGGTTTACAATGGATGCAAAGGCTATTGTAGTCTTGCTTAGCAGGTTAAGGGTTAATTTGTTGTTTTCCCCCGACCCTGGGGATTTCATAGGTTTTAGCCGAAAACTGTAAAACCTTAAGTAATTAAAGAAAAAGATAAATGCTAAAGACAGCACAAAAAATGTTTGAGAATTGATATAAAGATAGCAAAAAATGTTCAAGAATTGATATAAAGATAGCAAAAAATGTTCAAGAATTGATATAAAGATAGCAAAAAAAATGTTTAAGAAATAATATAAAGATAGCAAAAAAATGTTAAAGAATTCATATAAAGATAGCAAAAAAAATGTTTTAAGAATTGATATAAGGATAGCAAAATAAATGTTTAAGAATTGATATAAAGATCGGAAAAAAAAAATGTTTAAAAATTGATATAATAGTAGTAGGTAAATGCCAGATCAAGGCGGAGCCTCGAGTGTGATCCTGATCTGGCATTTACCTACGAGAGGTGATACAAACTTCCAGAACACGTTACTCTAGTAATGATCCTTTTATTATATACCTCTTACACATCATTAATATAGAAATATTTGCATTGATATTGCATACACATTCAATAAAGCATATTATTTCTCGATAAAGTGCAGCGTGAAAATGTATGTACATGTAGATTAAAGGTATTGGTGTTCATTGGTCTGACCTACTTGTTTTGTTTGTATGACGTAACGTCGTCTTGACGTTTTCGCGCATAGTGGCGTAAAACTTGCTTGAATCATTGGAAAAACCGCTGTTCTATTTTTAGTAAGATAGTGATACTATTTTTATTTTTAGTAGAATAGTGATAACCTGTAGTGTGATACAGGTTGTTGTATTCCATTGTAAGAAAATGAAGGTACTATGTATATATTATTGCTCGGTATATAATAAAAAGATAGCACAAAAAATGTTTTAAGAATTGATATAAAGATAGCAAAAAGAATGTTTAAGAATTAATATAAAATGTTTTGGGTTCATTCAGCAAGCCAACAATTGTTTATGGTCCGCCTAATTGACGTTGCTATACCTAATGACCCAGTATCCGACACAATGGCGTCAACATTTGCAGACTGGAGGATATTGTATTTTAAGAATCAGTCTGCTATAAGTCTTCAGCAGCCGCCTGGTTTGACAGCTCCTATAAATTGTGTGTGTTTATGTGTTGGTATGCCAAAACGAATAGTTCACAGAAAATGTAAAGAACTCTCATTAAGAATTTTAGTCCAATGCTGAAAATAATAATAATAATTATTGACTTTATTTACAGCGGGTAATACACATTTAGTTACAAAACTAATCTTCCATGTGGCCCTCTATTATTTACACATTTACAATACTTATTGGCAAATTGATTAAGCATAATGAATAAGAGAATAATATATCAGCAGCCAGCCTCACACACCCTTGTATACGCAGACACCTCCCATTCAGCTTCTGTCCACACGCCTGCTCATACATAAGATTTCATCAAACTCAGAAAGAAAAAAAATCACACATAAATAATAATAATAATAATAATTAAGAAACATAAAACATCCACAAAAAAAAAAGATGACATAACATATATGTAGATACCTGAAAACATAGACAAACAAAACAAAAACAAAACAAAAAACAACAAAAGGATATAAATTATTTGAAAAACAATAATAACAAAGGTCACAAACAAGCAAACAAAGCTTAACGCTAACACTTTCCAACGTACTTACATACAATCATACTGTCACATGTTATTGCATCTAATTTTGAAGAGTAACAATAATCTAAAGGATCTATTTCATATTTTCTAATAAAATATTCCATAGAAGTTCTATGAAGATTTGATGAAAACATACAAAAACTTTTACTTATTGAACAAAGTATTGCCTTTAAATATCTAATATCACTGAAAGAATTTTTTTTTTTTACCAAAGCATATGTTGCCAAACATTTTTTTGGTATCATTTAAAACGAAACGTGCAAATGCGCATGTTGTCTATAACATTTTAAATGTCATTGAAAGAAAAACAAAAGAAATCTCAAAATACAAAAGTGTGTGTTATCTACAAAATATCAAATGTCATTGAAAGAAGAAAAAAAGAAACCTCCCAATGCCAAAGTACATTTTGCCAATCAAATGTCAAATGTCATTGAAAGAAATAGCCCTGAAATACTGTACAGGTGGATGTCCCCATTGTCTAATGTCATTAAATATACAAATGCACATGCTTGCTATCAAATCTTTAATACCAACTGATTGACTTGGTAACAAGCCTTTTGAAAAGGAAAAATCCAGTCTTTTGTAAACTTCAGGAAATATTGTGATTTGGGGTTTAATTAAATATATTCTGTGTAATCTGGACATTATTGTTCTGTTATAGATATAATATCACTGGCTTCAAGTTGCATTGAATAGATAAGATGTGGTAGATTTCTTTTCAAGCTGCATTGAATAGATAAGAATGTGGTAGATTTCCATTCAAGTTGCATTGAATAGATAAGAATGTGGTAGATTTTCATTCAATTGCATTGAATAGATAAGAATTCAAGTTGCATCAAATAGATAAGAATGTGGTAGATTTCCATTCAAGTTGCATTGAATAGATAAGCATGTGGTAGATTTCCATTTAAGTTTCATTGAACAGATGAGAATGTGGCAGATTTCCATTCAAGTTGCATTGAATAGATAAGCATGTGGTAGATTTCCATTCAAGTTGCATTGAACAGATAAGAATGTGGTAGACTTCCATTCAAGTTGCATTGAACAGATAAGAATGTTGTAGATTTCCATTCAAGTTGCATTGAATAGATAAGCATGTGGTAGATTTCCATTCAAGTTGCATTGAATAGATAAGCATGTGGTAGATTTCCATTCAAGTTGCATTGAACAGATAAGAATGTGGCAGATTTCCATTCAAGTTGCATTGAACATATAAGAATGTGGTAGATTTCCATTCAAGTTGCATTGAACAGATAAGAATGTGGCAGATTTCCATTCAAGTTGCATTGAATAGATAAGAATGTGGTATTTCCATTCAAGTTGCATTGAATAGATAGGAATGTGGCAGATTTCCATTCAAGTTGCATTGAATAGATAAGAATGTGGCAGGTTTCCATTCAAGTTGCATTGAATAAATAAGAATGTGGCAGATTTTCAATTCAAGTTGCATTGAATAGATAGGAATGTGGCAGATTTCCATTCAAGTTGCATTGAATAGATAAGAATGTGGTAATTTCCATTCAAGTTGCATTGAACAGATAAGAATGTGGCAGGTTTCTATTCAAGTTGCATTGAACAGATAAGAATGTCGCAGTTGTATATACATATTTGAGGAATATTCTTCTATTTCTAATTTAATATTGAGTAATATGAATCTTCGTGTTACAGACGAGTTTAACAAGTTGTGTTGCTTAAACTGTCGTGGCTACTATGTCTCATCGTCGGTCTGTTTTCATTTTGTATCTATGAATCTTAGGAGTATTTTATTTCTCATTTCAGGAGCACGCTTTTGAATCTAGTCAAAAATACAAAGAGGGGAAATTCATCATCGAGCTGGCCCACATGATCAAAGACAATGGATGGGAATAACGGGGCGGAGCTTACTGCAAGGGAGGGAGGAGCTAAATTCAAATTCAAACTTTCATATTGGAGGAACAGCCAGTTACATTGGAAGAAAATTATGAAAAGAGCTAAAATATGTTAAAATTGATTTATCAAAAACTATAATAAACAACAGGCAAACTAGCTTTTAATATTGAAAATTGAATTTAAACACAGCTATTGTCTTAAATCTTGAAACAGTTAGACACATACATGTATTGCTTCCATAAGCATTACACCTAGTATGTGACCCCAAACTTCAGCACCACAATACAAATTGGAAAAAAAAAGTCAAAGCCACAACAAAGAGAAAGGAAAGAAAATGTTTTTGGATAAACTTCCCCCCTGTCTGACAATATGACAATACTTTTATATGGATGAAGAATTGATTAGATCTCTTTTGTTTTCAATTTACATTCCCACTGTTGCTTTCGGGCAGTGACAAAATGTCTTTCATTTTTATAAACAATATCTTTCGTAGCAATACCATAAGACTGCGCTTGGATGAAGAAAGTAATAATTCAGTTATAAATGGTGTTAAACAACTATTTAAATTACCACATATTATAAATCTTCTGGTTGACAATGGACGTATGTTCAGAAGCTGGGATCCGGGTCTATTAAAAATAGATTCTTGGAAACCATTTAATTAACGTAAACATTTTTCGGAATAAAGCGAAAAGTGAAATATTTCTAAAAGATTGCCACATAGAATTTTAAACCTCTAAGCCCAAGCTTTTTAGAAGGAGTAATGGAATTCATGAAGATGTAAAGAAGAAGAAAAAAGCATGAAAGATGTCCTGATCTTACATGTGTCAATAAAACGCGGATCTGTAATTTAGCGTACAATTTGCCAGTCCACCGGTTAACATACAGTTTGCAAGTCCACCGGTCCCATAAAGTATTAGCCATGACCTCTACAGTTGAACTTACCTGTGGGCCAATATGCTTTGTAAAATGACAGTTATGTAAACTATTTATATGAGTTGGTTGAAGGAAGCTCACGACTTGCCACAAGATTCTGTGAGATTTAAGAGTTGCACATTGAGTTAGCCTGAACAATCTTTAGAATTCAGGTGTTTGGAGATTTTGACATATTTGGGAGTTGCACATTGAAATGAATGCTAGCCTGAAAGTTCTTTAGAACGCAGGTTTTTGGAGATTTTGACATATTCAGGAATTGCACATTGAATTGAAAGCTAGCCTGAAAGTTCTTTGGAATTCAGGCGTTGGAGATTTTGACTGATTCAGGAGTTGCTCATTAAAATGAAAGCTAGCCCGAACGTTTTCAAGAATTCTGGCGTTTTGGAGATTTTGATACATTCAGGAGGTGTACATTGAAATGAAAGCTAGCCTGAAAGTTCTTCTTAATCACGTGAGTTTTGAAATCTGACTGAATAAAGAGTTGCATATTAATGAAAACAAAAGTCAGACGGAAAAAACTGTGGTTTGTGGTAAAAAGAGGCTTAGGGAAGATACGGCATTGGTTTGTTGATCTTGTATTTATTTATGTTTTTCTGGAAATATTTTAATAATTTCAAAATAACATGTAAAAACTGTTAATTTAATTTCATGGAGAGCCATAAATAAACAAAAGCATTCTCATGTTCATCAATGCAAATGAAAATAAAGATAATATACAATGATAATTGTATGAAGTGTTAAGCGAGGACTTCAACAGTAGTATGTGATAGCAGAACAGATGACTTGAATATCTCAACTAATGTTGGAGAATGTGATAGGGGAACATTTGTTATATGTGATATTACTAGACTAAAATATTATAGCATTTCTGAAGACAATTGGTGTGTGGACTGGACATGCCGGCAAAGTGTTTGTGAAATAATTGTTGAATAAGGCAGAGATCATCAAAGATTGAAGGAACTGTATAGTTTATGGGTAGTGTTTAAGATTGTATTGAAATGAGTGTATAGGGTGACACAGGATTTGTAAGAAAAATGTCCAAAAAACATTCTGGAAGTAGGGAAACACCGCAACAACAAAAAAGGTGCGGGAAAAAGATACTCTTACGGGTGAGAGGGAATAGGAAATTCTAACCTGTGTCACCTCATAAATGGTAGATAATCACATACGTACAGTGGAACCTGTATTAAAAGACCAAGGAATCCCTCATTTTAAAAATACCATTTTAATTCAGAAGACAGATTGTTTTTCAATACTTTGACTTTGTTTACATAATATAACTTAATGGTCTACATTTAAATATTGTTTGTTGGCTTTTGCAATTTCCAAGGTGCCACGCCACCATTTTATTGTTCTTCACAATGGACCTGGTGGTGGGCACCATGAGTTGACTATGGTCTTTCAAGATAGGTAACTCTGTGCAGGTTAATCTGTAACGACTTCTAATGTTCAGACCCCATGTTCACAAAACAAACTTAAGCCCGATTTCAAGCTTCAGCTAAAACCTCAAATATTTCTTTTAGTTATAACTTTTTTTATAATTAACATTCTTTATAGGGAAACTTCCAGAACAGTTGTAATTTTGCTTATCTCTATTTGTGTAGAGTTTCCAGTAATTCCATGGATTTTAAACATGATTTAAAAAATGTTGGCTTGAGCATGAAATATTATACTTAAAGTTGTTTGTGAACTTTGGGCCAGAATTTTTGGAAGGATCTTTAAGAAATTGGATGAGCGTTTCTTACGTTAAACAGGGTGGTGATGTAAAACAAGGACGTACTTGTATAGCAGCATGGATAAAAGGGGGCACATTGATGTCGATACATAGAGGACATATTGATTGAAGCCGGGGTTATAATGTTAGAGTTGTCTCCCTTAATTTTGATTTATCTCAAAACAAGGACTGTAGCTTGTGATGTAGAACATGTGACAGCTGTGATCTAAGATTAGAGTGGTCTCCCTTTCTCAAAATAAGGGCTGCTAATCTTGGTTTAAATGGCTATAGCATAGCAAAGAATCCCTTTGAGTTTTTATAATATGTCTCAAAATAAGGGCTAATAACTCTTGGAAGTAAATTGAGGTCAGCAGAGTGATGCTGCTTATGATGTACAGCCATTGATAGATTTTTGTGGAAACCTTCGTGTGCTTTGTCCAACGTTGATGTGGAAACATTCACGTGCTTTGTCAAACATTGAGGTGGAAACGTTCACGTGCTTTGTCAGACGTTGATAGATAAGCTTGTTGTGAAAATCTTCATGTGTTTCGTCAGACGTTGAGGTAGAAGCCTTTACATGGATTGTCAGATGTGGTGGTGGAAACCATCACATGCTTTGTCAGATGTTGAGGTGGAAACCTTCGCGTGCTTTGTCCGACGTTCAGTAAAATGTTCAGTGTACGTGAAGTGCGTAACCCACTGTTGTACCGTTTTCTTTAAGTTTAGTACTTAAGAGTGTAATAGGGACGCATGATAAACCATTTAATGTTGCTTTTTATTGACATAATATGTAATAAATAGTGTTAAACATACATTTCATTATAATTTGGACGTCAAAAGGTCAAATCATGCAATTAATATAAAACTAAAATTGAACCAAAAGCATTACATGAAAATACTGTTATTTTTAAACCCTAATGTATCTTCAGATGTCTTTTTATTATTCAAGGAGTTTTACTTCAGTTGTTTTTATTACATTTGAGCAGTTGGAGCATGAAATAGCAACATTCAATGATGTTATCTGATTAGTCAGTCCACCTATAATCTCAGGAAAAGTATTTCCCCTAAAATGTGATAATTTGCACCACATAGAAAGGAAGGAGTCCTTTTCTTCATTTTCATGCAGGGATAAAACCTGTACCCCACCACTCACTCTGAATGATAGTTTTCACATAAAGTTACTGAAGATTCTGGATTTGGTCAATACAGGCTGTCTTCACTTTCCAAATAACTAAATTGATCATGTTTCATCAGACCTTGCAGGGTTTGACTTATTACTTCATCACTGATGTCTAAGCTTCCCATTTCCTTTGAAAGATCCATCAAGGCTTCTTTATACAATATTTCAGCTAACATTGCCGAGTTGAGTTTTATTTTCAAGAAATTCGTAGACAATCATGACAACATATCATTTTTCCGAGGGACATTGTCAAGCTAGATTTAATTGTTTATTTTTATTGACAAGATATGTTCATTAATGAGCAATTTTCTTCTTATGGTCATATGTTTATCTTGTTGAATGTTAATTTGATTTTTGTTTTAGTATATTAGGATTTATGGAGTAACCTTCCACCTGTAAATTTGTGTATTATAATAGTCTGGAACTGGTAACATTTTGAATTGCTACAATAAAAAGAACATCTTAAAATGTTATAACCGGTTATTGAAAATTAATGATCTCATTTTTAAATAACTTAATTTTTATATGTAAAGTCTCGGCAGTATTATTCGTGCTTTTCATGGATTCTCACTGAATATGATTGAGTTATTGCCCTTGAATTATTTTTTATGCAAAATATAGTAAATGTATAAAAACGGCATGATCTTTAGATTCTGCATAACATGCTGCCTAAAATAAAGAGATTGTCATAGAAACAAAATCAGCGACACCATATATAGAAAAGCGAAGATACACCATGTGACTGTAAGTACCTGGGTCCGATACAGGTTTTTAGATAAGATTAAATTTTTCAAGAAAAGAAAAAAGATGAGCAAAAAATGTTCTTGGCCCATATTTAATATGTTTTTTTTTGTCTTCTATTTTAGGTTTGGGTAACTCAGTTTTTCAAGGCAAAATCCATTGATCCCACTCATCATGAGTATCTTGGAATTTTTTCGTAAAGATTTATCAAAAAGTACATAGAATTACTCGACTGAGATAAACTGCCTGTATTTGACTGTTGTAGAATCATTTAAATCACCATTCATTCATTACGTTTTCATTCCATTCAACAACATGCCAGAGTGTCTTTCAATTTATTTTTCCACATTTTGACATTATTTGTGATATATTATTTAAAAAAAAAAAAAAAAACATGAAAAAAAACTAATTTCGTAAGTCGCAATTTGTTAATAAAAAAATGTCAGAAAAATGATAATGAAAAATAAGTATTTTTCAATTGTTTAAGTACAGTTTTAAGTAAGTACAGTAGCAATTAGAAGAGCAAAGAAAATGTTAAAATATTTGATTGGAACTTAAGTTAAAATTTGAGGAGAAAAAAAAGAGTAAAATAATGCATGGTAATATTTCAGTATTACTAATCAAATGTCATCTGTGTTCATGTTTTGCAGCATTGTTGTGTAATATGTTGTTTATATTAGATTTACTTATATATAGCGTAGGATATGGCTATTTAGGGGTGCGGTCTGCAGGGTTATATATGTATATAAAGGTAATTCCGGTGTAGTAATGGAAACATATTGTTGACGAATATCGTTGGGTTCATACAACGTGCAAGCTGACTGCTGTATTTGTATACATCAAGAAATATAATATTTTAATTTAAAAATGAAAAAATATGAGAAATAGTTTCACAAGAAATGGATCAATTCATTCAGAGAATCTTTAGTTATAGAGAAACATTATTTTGTGTACAATTGACATTTTTAAGAAGAACTAAAGAAAGAATAAAAAAGATTTTTTTTTTTTAACTTTTCTGAAAGGCAGATATACAGTGCTTTGGGGTGTATAGAATCATTGGTAGTAAAGAATCAGTTTCTGTTTAAAATCAATTTTCTCAGCTCATATATTTTAGATTATTTTAAAACTTTCCAGGCTTGAAGATATATCATATAAGCATACATTTATTCAACGGTGAAATTATTTGGGACATTTTTCCATGTAACATATATCACTACGTGCAACACCTCTCAGAAAAAATGATTCTATACTACCTGAATGAAGTGTGTTTTTGAAACGAAAAATTCATACTGTCACAATAAACTCAGAAATAAATATTTGCTGTTTTAACAAATGTTAGGGACAAAAGTCAAAATGCAATCATCAGTTAAGGTAACTTGTTGAATTTTGGCACTTTTAAGGATAAAATGAAATTATGTAAATATTGGTGCAAAAATGCCTATTAAAAAATCACAGCTTCAGGACAATAATTTTAGAAATTTTGCTATCATACAACTAAAAAGGTGAATCTAAATCAGAATTTAAATAAACATTTTCCTTTCATTTTAAAATGAGACGTTTAACCCAAGTGATTCTATACCCCCCAAAGCACTGTATATTTACTTGATATGTTTTGAAATGTAATATTATGTATAATATAAAATTACAACCATTAGTGTTTGGTAGTTTCTAAAGCATAGAGGTTTAATATCTTTTGCCAGTGTTATGTGAACCCAGTAGATTGATACAGATGTGCAACTGTCAAGGTTGATTTAATTTTATTCTGCTGTTTATATATAGATAACCGGCACACTTATGTGCTATGTATGTAAATAACTGGAACAACCGGCACATCACGTGTATGTGTTATGTGAGTTAACAACCGGCACACTTATGTGCTATGTATGTAATTAACTGGAACAACTGGCACATCACATGTATGTGTTATGTGAGTTAACAACCGGCACACTTATGTGCTATGTATGTAATTAACTGGAACAACCGGCACATCACATGTATGTGTTATGTGAGTTAACAACCGGCACACTTATGTGCTATGTATGTAAATAACTGGAACAACCGGCACATCACATGTATGTGTTATGTGAGTTAACAACCGGCACACTTATGTGCTATGTATGTAATTAACTGGAGAACCTAGCATTATGTTTGTATTATGTGAATAAACAACCGGCACATATATGTACTATATATGTAAACAACCTGCACATATATGTTAAACAACCAGGGCATGTATATGCTATGTAAGTAAATAACCGGCACACTTATGTGCTATGTAAGTAATTAACTGGAACAGCTGGCAGTTGTATGTGTTATGTGAGTGAACGACCATGTATGTACCATGTAAATTAACAACCGTCACATGTTTGTTCAATGTATATGTATTAAATGTTGTTCCTGGCCAGATGTGCTGTATTGTGATGATATATAATTGTGATCTGAATGAGTATATAAATGGACGTGGAATATGAATATTGTGACAATATCGTTATGGATGTTCTTACGATTCTATAGCATTTTTATTAGTTGAAGCTGTCAGACTTCATACATTTGTACCATGTCATGATTTCTTGGAAATAGCTGTCCCTGGGTTAGAGTTTATCCTGTGATATGAAAATTTTAGCCAATTTTCAAAATAAAAAAGTACATTTTGTTGATATATGGAACTGTTGAAATAGAGAAAAATGTTTTATAAAAAAAATGATGTCATATAAAACAAATATAATCATTAATGAACGAAGAGCCTCATTTAGGCAATAATGATAAGAAATTGTCATCAACAAAATGTACACTTCTCGTAACCCTAAGACATACTTCCGACAAACATTGACATTGGTAACATAAACTTAAACTATTTACTTAGATGTGTAAAAGGTTTCTCTAATAGCTGGTTCCGAAATCAAGCAATAAATAATACCAATAGCACAGGAACCAGCATAACTATTTTTTATGACTAGAAAACAGTTTTAGTTATACCTATCAATCATTAAAACTGCAACACCATTTTGTGTAAATTTATGGATACACAGATTGACCAATAACATAATCGATTATTAGTGAAAATTATCTACTACTTCTATTGGCTGAGGCCTAAAAAAAAATATGTGTGTTTCTGGTTTCACCCTGTCAAAAAGTTATGGTAGGTAGGTAGGTAGGTAGGAAAAAGTTTTTTTTTAATATATATTGTTCGCATATATTATGCCATTTTTGTACTAAGGCAACTTCTTGATAACCTTTGCAAACAGTTTGGATCCAGATTAGATGCTTAACAACTCTGGCTAATAAAATTATCATTTGAATAAAAATATTTGTTGTTTGATTATAATATTTCCTCTTTTTTTTTTTTTATTCTTTTTTTTTTGCTAAAAATATTTAGGGTCGGCGTTGAAAAAGAAGGGACGGTTGGGAAACCGGAAACACACATATTTTTTTGTTAGGCCTGATTAACAAAATATTAATGCCAATAGATGAATAATATGAACGTAATTATTGTTAATGAATGTATTTGGTTATTGTGATCAAGAGAGGTGTGATTCTAGTCAGATTTTAATGAAACTCGGTGTAAATAAATAACCACGTATGATAACCGAGTTATTTTTGTGATTGATTGACATGTGAGGTAATTGTTGTTTTATATGCATGTTGATATAGTACCATTCGCATATTGAGGGCTCTGTGTGAAACTGCTGTATCTTGGTGTTTACGTGTAGACTAAAGGAAAAAAGAAACGCAACTCGGAAATTTCCGCTATATAATGTATATAATGCACACTTAATTCCAATCCTGAGATGTTTTGTAAAAAGAAGGGGTAAAGCTAATTAGAGAAAGGACTGAACTGTGCCACTGTAGACTTTTTAAAAACACACACTATGTAACACGAAATTCATAAATGTTGAAGTTTCGCTTTGAAAATTTGAGCCATTTTTGTACTGCATTGAATGTAAAGAGATTGCAAAATATCCTAAGTTTGCTCACCTGCTGGAGCCAAATGCATATTCTAACAATAATGAAACTTTGAAGCGATAATATTAATATATTAATGTATGATATATGTTGTTTTAGTCAGCAGCAAATTATACATACAATATAGCGGAAATTCATGTTGCATTTTTTTCCTTTAGTATATATAGTTACCATAATGTTGCATTCATCCCTCCAAATTTATAATTTAATATACCATTATATGTTGTTACTATGGTTATTGGTTAGATTTGGTATTTTATTATGGAGATATTGCTGTTGTTGATTAAAATGTTTTTTAATACAAATAATTGTGACATTTTGATTTGGAATCATTTAACACATAATTGATGTTTTGGCTATTTTTTGTCAGACTGTGTTACACAAATTTCATTTGAATATATTAACATAGTTTTGGGAAGTAATGATTCTGGGTTTAAATTCTCTAATTCTGATATTTGCTAAGACAGTGTTAGCTTTGCAAATTGTTTTTTGATTATGTTAAGTGGTTTTAGTTCAATTCAAAACACTGTTATGTAAAATTCCAGGGTTTAAACGTTAAACGAAGATTTTAAAAAGCGAAAAAGTTATTAATCACTTTTTCAGTTTTGACAAAAGAAAGATGATTCAGGTTTTTACCATCTTTTTGCACGTTAGTTAATCAGGGAACAGGTAATGGTAAAACTTCAATAATTTGTTTCCTTCCTCATTCGCTCATTCGTGATAGGATGTTACGTTTGTGGTCATATTTTTTGTACTAAGTAGCATTTGTCATTTTTTGTCGTTTGGTAATATAACTATTAGTTAGTCATAATTAATCATGTATTTTGCAACTTAGTCATCATTTCGTCTCATTACCCCCATCACACACTCATGTTTAAATCATCCTTTCTCAGTAACATATTTATTTTTGACTGTAATTTGATCATTGTGTAAGCTTTTCCGCATTGGCTATTAAAACGTATTATGTGAAGTCATGGTTGTTTTATTTTCACTCCCATATCTAGGAAGGGAAACATTGTATCTTAAATGCAAGGTCATGTGTGTTACGTTTGGGAATTTCCAATGCTTGACTGTGCTTGTCTCTTAACTGAAACAAAGACAGTCTATTCATTAGACTGCTCCACTGTGCTTGTCTCTTAACCGAAACAAAGACAGTCTCTTGATTAGACTGGTCCACTGTGCTTGTATGTAAACTCAAACAAGAACAAAGCCTCTACATTAGACTGCTCCACTGTCTCGAACAAGAACACAGTCTCTGCATTAAACAGCTCCCTTGTGCGTTTCCATTAACTTGAATAAGGACACAGTCTAATCATCTGAAATATAGAGGACTGTAATAGTCAAATACAGTAAACTGTGATAGTCTCATAACATGTACTGGATGTGTAAAACAATGGATTGTTCTGAAATTAAATCTCTAACCCCACATTCTTAGAACTTTGACTTTAGACTGATCCACTGTGCTTGTCCATTAACTCAATGACAGTCTCTTCATTAGACTGCTCCACTGTGCTTGTCCATTAACTCAAACAAGGACAGTCTCTACAGTAGACTGCTCCACTGTGCTTGTCCATTAACTCAAACAAGGACAGTCTCTACATTAGACTGCTCCACTGTGCTTGTCCATTAACTTAAACAAGGAAGCAGTCTCTACATTAGACTGCTTCATCTTGCTTGTCCATTAACTCAAACAAGGAAGCAGTCCCTACATTAGACTGCTCCACTGTGCTTGTCCATTAACTCAAAAAAGGACAGTCTCTTCATTAGACTGCTCCACTGTGCTTGTCCATGAACTCAAACAATGACACAGTCTGTACATTAGACTGCCCCATTTTGCTTGTCCATTACTTCAAACAAGGACAGTCTCTACATTAGACTGCTCCACTGTGCTTATTCATTACTTCAAACAAGGACAGTCTCTACATTAGACTGCTACACTGTGCTTGTCCATTACTTCAAACAAGGACAGTCTCTACATTAGACTGCTCCACTGTGCTTGTCCATTACTTCAAACAAGGACAGTCTCTACATTAGACTGCTCCACTGTGCTTGTCCAGTAACTCAAACAAGGACACTCTCTACATTAGACTGCTCCACTGTGCTTGTCCATTAACTCAAACAAGGACAGTCTCTTCATTAGACTGCTCCAGTGTGCTTGTCCATTAACTCAAACAAGGACAGTCTCTTCATTAGACTGCTCCACTGTGCTTGTCCATTAACTCAAAAAGGACTATCTCTTCATTAGACTGCTCCACTGTGCTTGTCCATTAACTCAAACAATGACAGTCTCTACATTAGACTGCTCCACTGTGCTTGTCCATTAACTCAAACAAGGACAGTCTCTACATTAGACTGCTCCACTGTGCTTGTCCATTAACTCAAACAAGAACAGTCTCTTCATTAGACTGCTCCACTGTGCTTTTCCATTAACTCAAACAATGACAGTCTCTACATTAGACTGCTCCATTTTGCTTGTCCATTAACTTAAACAAGGACAGTCTCTTTATTAAACTGCTCCATTGTGCGTGTCCATTAGCTCAAACAAGAACACAGTCTCTACATTAGACTATTCCACTGTGCTTGTCCATTAGCTCAAACAAGGACAGTCTCTTCATTAGACTGCTTCACTGTGGTTGTCCATTAACTCAAACAAAGAAAGTCTCTTCATTAGACTGCTCCACTGTGCTTATTCATTAACTCAAACAAGGAAACAGTCTCTAAATTAGACTGCTCCACTGTGCTTGTCCATTACTTCAAACAAGGACAGTCTCTACATTAGACTGCTCCACTGTGCTTGTCCAGTAACTCAAACAAGGACAGTCTCTACATTAGACTGCTCCACTGTGCTTGTCCATTAACTCAAACAAGGACAGTCTCTTCATTAGACTGCTCCAGTGTGCTTGTCCATTAACTCAAACAAGGACAGTCTCTTCATTAGACTGCTCCACTGTGCTTGTCCATTAACTCAAACAAGGACTATCTCTTTTTCATTAGACTGCTCCACTGTGCTTGTCCATTAACTCAAACAAGGACAGCCTCTTCATTAGACAGCTCCACTGTGCTTGTCCATTAACTCAAACAAGGACAGTCTCTTCATTAGACTGCTCCACTGTGCTTGTCCATTAACTCAAACAAGAACAGTCTCTTCATTAGACTGCTCCACTGTGCTTGTCCATTAACTCAAACAAGAACAGTCTCTTCATTAGACTGCTCCACTGTGCTTTTCCATTAACTCAAACAATGACAGTCTCTACATTAGACTGCTCCATTATGCTTGTCCATTAACTTAAACAAGGACAGTCTCTTTATTAGACTGCTCCATTGTGCGTGTCCATTAGCTCAAATAAGAACACAGTCTCTACATTAGACTATTCCACTGTGCTTGTCCATTAGCTCAAACAAGGACAGACTCTTCATTAGACTGCTTCACTGTGGTTGTCCATTAACTCAAACAAAGAAAGCCTCTTCATTAGACTGCTCCACTGTGCTTATTCATTAACTCAAACAAGGAAACAGTCTCTAAATTAGACTGCTCAACTGTGCTTGTCCATTAACTCAAACAAGGACAGTCTCTTCATTAGACTGCTCCAGTGTGCTTGTCCATTAACTCAAACAAGGACAGTCTCTTCATTAGACTGCTCTACTGTGCTTGTCCATTAACTCAAACAAGGACAGTCTCTACATTAGACTGCTCCACTGTGCTTGTCCATTAACTCAAACAAGGACAGTCTCTACATTAGACTGCTCCACTGTGCTTGTCCATTAACTTAAACAAGGAAGCAGTCTCTACATTAGACTGCTTCATCTTGCTTGTCCATTAACTCAAACAAGGAAGCAGTCCCTACATTAGACTGCTCCAGTGTGCTTGTCCAGTAACTCAAACAAGGACGCTCTCTACATTAGACTGCTCCACTGTGCTTGTCCATTAACTCAAACAAGGACAGTCTCTTCATTAGACTGCTCCAGTGTGCTTGTCCATTAACTCAAACAAGGACAGTCTCTTCATTACACTGCTCCACTGTGCTTGTCCATTAACTCAAAAAGGACTATCTCTTCATTAGACTGCTCCACTGTGCTTGTCCATTAACTCAAACAATGACAGTCTCTTCATTAGACTGCTCCAGTGTGCTTGTCCATTAACTCAAACAAGGACAGTCTCTTCATTAGACTGCTCTACTATGCTTGTCCATTAACTCAAACAAGGACAGTCTCTACATTAGACTGCTCCACTGTGCTTGTCCATTCACTCAAACAAGGACAGTCTCTACATTAGACTGCTCCACTGTGCTTGTCCATTAACTTAAACAAGGAAGCAGTCTCTACATTAGACTGCTTCATCTTGCTTGTCCATTAACTCAAACAAGGACAGTCTCTTCATTAGACTGCTACACTGCGCTTGTCCATTAACTCAAACATGGACACAGTCTCTACATTAGACTGCTCCACTGTGCTTGTCCATTAACTCCAACAAGGACAGTCTTCAGATTGTCCATTAGCTCAAACAAGGACACAGTATCTTCCACTGTGCTTGTCCATTAACTCAAACAAGGACACAGTCTCTTAATTTGACTGCTACACTGTGCTTGTCCATTAACTGAAACAAGGACACAGTCTCTACATTAGACTGCTCCACTGTGCTTGTCCATTAACTCAAACAAGGACACAGTCTCTACATCAGACTTTTCCACTGTGTTTGTCCATTAACTCAAAAACAAGGACACAGTCTCTGCATTAGACTGCTCCACTGTGCTTGTATGTAAACTCAAACAAGAATACATCCTCTACATTAGACTGCTGCATTGTCTCACACAAGAATACAGTCTCTGCATTAAACAGCTCCCTTGTGCTTTTCCATTAACTTGAATAAGGACACAGTCTAATCATCTGAAATATAGAGGACTGTAATAGTCAAATACAGTAAACTGTGATAGTCTCATAACATGCATTAGATGTGTAATACAATGGATGGTTCTGAAAATAAAGCTCTAACCCCACATTCTTAGAACTTTGACTTTAGGCTGATCCACAGTTCTTGTCCATTAAGTCAAACAAGGACAGTGTCTTCATTATACTGCTCCATTTTGTTTGTCCAATAACTCAAACAAGGACAGTCTTTACATTAGACTGCTCCACTGTGCTTGTCCATTACTTCAAACAAGGACAGACTCTTCATCAGACTGCTCCACTGTGCTTGTCCATTAACTTAAACAAGGCCAGTCTCTACATTAGACTGCTCCACTGTGCTTGTCCATTAACTCAAACAAGGACAGTCTCTACATTAGACTGCTCCATTGTGCTTGTCCATTAACTCAAACAAGGACAGTCTCTACATTAGACTGCTCCACTGTGCTTGTCCATTACTTCAAACAAGGACAGACTCTTCATCAGACTGCTCCACTGTGCTTGTCCATTAACTTAAACAAGGCCAGTCTCTACATTAGACTGCTCCACTGTGCAGCATGTCCATTACTTCAAACAAGGACAGACTCTTCATTAGACTGCTCCACTGTGCTTGTCCATTAACTTAAACAAGGACAATCTCTTCATTAGACTGCTCCACTGTGCTTGTCCATTACTTCAAACAAGGACAGACTCTTCATTAGACTGCTCCACTGTGCTTGTCCATTAACTTAAACAAGGACAGTCTCTACATTAGACTGCTCCACTGTGCTTGCCCATTACTTCAAACAAGGACAGACTCTTCATTAGACTGCTCCACTATGCTTGTCCATTAACTTAAACAAGGACAGTCTCTACATTAGACTGCTCCACTGTGCTTGTCCATTAACTCAAACAAGGACAGTCTCTTCATTAGACTGCTCCACTGTGCTTGTCCATTAACTCAAACAAGGACAGTCTCTTCATTAGACTGCTCCACTGTGCTTGTCCATTAACTCAAACAAGGACTATCTCTTCATTAGACTGCTCCACTGTACTTGTCCATTAACTTAAACAAGGACTATCTCTTCATTAGACTGCTCCACTGTGCTTGTCCATTAGCTCAAACAAGGACAGTCTCTTCATTAGACTGCTCCAGTGTGCTTGTCCATTAACTTAAACAAGGACAGTCTCTACATTAGACTGCTCCACTGTGCTTGTCCATTACTTCAAACAAGGACAGACTCTTCATTAGACTGCTCCACTGTGCTTGTCCATTAAATTAAACAAGGACAGTCTCTTCATTAGACTGCTCCACTGTTCTTGTCCATTAGCTCAAACAAGGACAGTCTCTTCATTAGACTGCTCCAGTGTGCTTGTCCATTAACTCAAACAAGGACAGTCTCTACATTAGACTGCTCCACTGTGCTTGTCCATTAACTTAAACAAGGACAGTCTCTACATTAGACTGCTCCACTGTGCTTGTCCATTAACTCAAACAAGGACAGTCCCTTCATTAGACTGCTCCACTGTGCTTGTCCATTAACTCAAACAAGGACAGTCTCTTCATTAGACTGCTCCACTGTGCTTGTCCATTAACTCAAACAAGGACAGTCTCTTCATTAGACTGCTCCACTGTGCTTGTCCATTAACTTAAACAAGGACAGTCTCTACATTAGACTGCTCCACTGTGCTTGTCCATTAACTCAAACAAGGACAGTCTCTTCATTAGACTGCTCCACTGTGCTTGTCCATTAACTCAAACAAGGACAGTCTCTTCATTAGACTGCTCCACTGTGCTTGTCCATTAACTCAAACATGGACTATCTCTTCATTAGACTGCTCCACTGTACTTGTCCATTAACTCAAACAAGAACAGTCTCTTCATTAGACTGCTCCACTGTGCTTGTCCATTAACTGAAACAAGAACAGTCTCTGCATTAGACTCCTCCATTTTGCTTGTTCATTAACTTAAACAAGGAGTCTCTTTATTAGACTGCTCCACTGTGCATGTCCTTTAGCTCAAACAAGGACACAGTCTCTACATTAAACTATTCCACTGTGCTTGTCCATTAGCTCAAACAAGGACAGTCTCTTCATTAGACTATTCCACTGTGCTTGTCCATTAACTCAAACAAAGAAAGTCTCTTCATTAGACTGCTCCACTGTGCTTATTCAGTTACTCAAACAAGGAAACAGTCTCTACATTAGACTGCTCCACTGTGCTTGTCCATTACTTCAATTACTTCAAACAAGGACTATCTCTTCATTAGACTGCTCCACTGTGCTTGTCCATTAACTTAAACAAGGACAGTCTCTTCATTAGACAGCTCCACTGTGCTTATCCATTAACTTAAACAAGGACAGTCTCTTTATTAGACTGCTCCACTGTGCTTGTCCATTAACTCAAAGAAGGACAGTCTCTGCATTAGACTGCTCCACTGTGCTTGTCCATTAACTCAAACAAGGACAGCCTTTTCATTAGACTGCTCCACTGTGCTTGTCCATTAGCTCAAACAAGGACAGTCTCTTCATTAGACTGCTCCAGTGTGCTTGTCCATTAACTCAAACAAGGACAGTCTCTACATTAGACTGCTCCACTGTGCTTGTCCAGTAACTTAAACAAGGACAGTCTCTACATTAGACTGCTCCACTGTGCTTGTCCATTAACACAAACAAGGACAGTCTCTTCATTAGACTGCTCCACTGTGCTTGTCCATTAACTCAAACAAGGACAGTCTCTTCATTAGACTGCTCCACTGTGCTTGTCCATTAACTCAAACAAGGACTATCTCTTCATTAGACTGCTCCACTGTACTTGTCCATTAACTCAAACAAGAACAGTCTCTTCATTAGACTGCTCCACTGTGCTTGTCCATTAACTCAAACAAGAACAGTTGCATTAGACTCCTCCATTTTGCTTGTCCATTAACTTAAACAAGGAAAGTCTCTTTATTAGACTACTCCACTGTGCATGTCCATTAGCTCAAACAAGGACACAGTCTCTTCATTAGACTATTCCACTGTGCTTGTCCATTAGCTCAAACAAGGACAGTCTCTTCATTAGACTATTCCACTGTGCTTGTCCATTAACTCAAACAAAGAAAGTCTCTTCATTAGACTGCTCCACTGTGCTTATTCATTAACTCAAACAAGGTAACAGTCTCCACATTAGACTGATCCACTGTGCTTGTCCATTACTTCAATTACTTCAAACAAGGACTATCTCTTCATTAGACTGCTCCACTGTGCTTGTCCATTAACTTAAACAAGGACAGTCTTTTCATTAGACTGCTCCACTGTGCATGTCCATTAGCTCAAACAAGGACACAGTCTCTACATTAGACTATTCCACTGTGCTTGTCCATTAGCTCAAACAAGGACAGTCTCTTCATTAGACTGCTCCTCTGTGGTTGTCCATTAACTCAAACAAAGAAAGTCTCTTCATTAGACTGCTCCACTGTGCTTATTCAGTAACTCAAACAAGGAAACAGTCTCTACATTAGACTGCTCCACTGTGCTTGTCCATTACTTCAATTACTTCAAACAAGGACTATCTCTTCATTAGACTGCTCCAGTGTGCTTGTCCATTAACTTAAACAAGGACAGTCTCTTCATTAGACTGCTCCACTGTGCTTGTCCATTAACTTAAACAAGGACAGTCTCTTTATTAGACTGCTCCACTGTGCTTGTCCATTAACTCAAAGAAGGACAGTCTCTGCATTAGACTGCTCCACTGTGCTTGTCCATTAACTCAAACAAGGACAGCCTTTTCATTAGACTGCTCCACTGTACTTGTCCATTAACTCAAACAAAGTAAGTATCTTCATTAGACTGCTCCACTGTGCTTTTCCATTAACTCAAACAAGGAAGCAGTCTCTACATTAGACTGCTCCACTGTGCTTGTCCATTAACTCAAACAAGGACAGTCTCTTTATTAGACTGCTCCACTGTGCTTGTCCATCAACTCAAACAAGGACACTATCTCTTCATTAGACAGCTCCACTGTGCTTGTCCATTAACTCAAACAAGGACACAGTCTCTATATTAGACTATTCCACTGTTCTTGTCCATTAGCTCAAACAAGGACACAGTCCTCTCTTCCACTGTGCATGTCCATTAACTCAAACAAGGACACAGTCTCCTAATTGGCTGCTCCACTGTGCTTGTCCATTAACTCAAACAAGGACACAGTCTCTACATTAGACTGCTCCACTGTGCTTGTCCATTAACTCAAACAAGGACACAACCTGTACATCAGACTGCTATACTGTGCTTGTCCATTAACTCAAACAAGGACACAGTCTCTACATTAGACTGCTCCACTGTGCTTGTCCATTAGCACAAACAAGGACAGTCTCTTCATTAGACTGCTCCACTGTGTTTGTCCATTAACTCAAACAACGGCACAGTCTCTACATTAGACTGCTCCACTGTGCTTGTCCATTAACTCCAACAAGGACACAGTCTCTACATTAGACTGCTCCACTGTGCTTGTCCATTAACTCCAACAAGGACACAGTCTCTACATTAGACTGCTCCACTGTGCTTGTCCATTAACTCCAACAAGGACACAGTCTCTACATTAGACTGCTCCACTGTGCTTGTCCATTAACTCAAACAAGGACAGTCTCTACATTAGACTGCTGCACTGTGCTTGTCCATTAACTCAAACAAGAACACATTCTCTACATTGGACTGCTCCACTGTGCTTGTCCATTAACTCAAACAAGGACACAGTCTCTACATTTGACTGCTCCACTGTGCTTGTCCATTAACTCCAACAAGGACACAGTCTCTACATTAGACTGCTCCACTGTGCTTGTCCATTAACTCAAACAAGGACAGTCTCTACATTAGACTGCTGCACTGTGCTTGTCCATTAACTCAAACAAGAACACATTCTCTACATTGGACTGCTCCACTGTGCTTGTCCATTAACTCAAACAAGGACACAGTCTCTACATTAGACTGCTCCACTGTGCTTGTCAAATAACTCCAACAAGGACACAGTCTGTACATCAATCTGCTATACTGTGCTTGTCAAATAACTCAAACAAGGACACAGTCTATACATTAGTCTGCTATACAGTGCTTGTCCATTAACTCCAACAAGGACACTGTCTTCATTAAACTGCTATACTGCGCTTGTCCATTAACTTAAGGATACAGTCTGTACATTAGTCTGCTATACTGTGCTTGTCCATTAACTCCAACAAGGACACTGTCTTCATTAAACTGCTATACTGCGCTTGTCCATTAACTTAAGGATACAGTCTGTACATTAGACTGCTATACTGTGCTTTTTTATATACTGAACGTCAAGAAAGTAGCTACTCGTATCCTTTTTATAGTCTTTGGTATCACCTGGCAGGGGACTGAACCCACGACCTTTACCACTAGGCCATGCTGCAGTCGAAACAAAGCTAAAAACCTTGAGGTGTGACAGGCGGCAGGACAAAGGTAACAGTATATGCTCCTTCCACTACTGTGGTGTGGTCCATTCTGGTATCAAAATAATTGAATTGAACTGAATTGGGGTTTTAAGGCGCACCAACACATGAAAGGTTATATGGCGCCTAACAGGAATGAACATGCCAGGCTCATCCTCCATGTACATAGAGATAAAATATGGAGAACGGGCCTAGAACCTTCTCACCCTGAACTGCAGAGTTGTTGATTCTATTGTAGACACTCCATTTACGCTGGAGCCACTTTATAGTTTTTCTGCCACTGCTCTAGTGATATGAGCGAGATGGCACCTGAAACAATGCAGGGGTCATGATGAAGACCTTAAATAAGCATGAACGAAAAATGATAAAATGAACATGAATTTGTGGGGATTCTACCCCTCTGCCTTCTCCTCCACCGGGATCTGCAGTGGCCCTATTCTTTGCCCCGGAACCACACGGGGCTAATTGAAATAAATTGGGGTTTTAAGGCGCACCAACACATGAAAGGTTATATGGCGCCTAACAGGAATGAACACGCCAGGCTCATCCTCCATAGAGATAAAATATAGAGAATGGGTATCAAAACAAAAGCAACAGAAACTGATATTATTACATAACTATTTTATTAATACATTAGCACCACAAAGTACAAAATTATAATATTTTGCTTTTCTTTTTAAATCAACAAAGTTAAAAGCAGTATGAAAGGTTCATCACATTCTATCTACAACAAATGATCAACATATATTATAGAGGAAACTGACATGTAAACTAAATATGCTTCAAATGTTTCACCAATGTTTTTGACATTTAAGAACACTAAATTTGAGTTCAACTCTGAAGGCACAAGTTACAAGCGATATGATATATAAGGTTGTTGTGACAGGGCACAATTGTTCCACAGTACATTAATATTTTCCACAGTCAGGTGGAAGTAAAAGCTGTTTTTTCTTGCAACAGCTTCTACATACATCAGGTTGTTAAAATATTGTTTGCATGTTGATTATAACATATAACTTCGACATTGGAAGAACTGTCATTTAGTTGACTGTTTATAACATATAACTTCGACATTGGAAGAACTGTCCTTTAGTTGAATGTAAGTGAATTTACAGCACTGCTGTTTTCATTGAAGAACTGTCCTTTGGTTGAATACGTGTTTTTGCTAGTGATGCCCCCTTTTATGTTAGTTGTGTACAAATATACTTATATCTTTAAACCTGTGTGTGTGTGTGTGTGTGTATGTATATACCATATAAAACTGACACAAGATTTAAGTAACTAAGCTGGTGAAAAGTACAGTAGGCGTTACAACCTGGGTTGGTACTATCTAAGCTGGTGAAAAGTACAGTAGGCGTTACAATCTGGGTTTGTACTATCTAAGCTGGTGAAAAGTACAGCAGGTGTTACAACCTGGGTTTGTACTATCTAAGCTGATGAAAAGTATTGTAGGCGTTACAACCTGGGTTTGTACTATCTAAGCTGGTGAAAAGTACAGTAGGCGTTACAACCTGGGTGTACTATCTAAGCTGGTGAAAAGTATTGTAGGCGTTACAACCTGGGTTTGTACTATCTAAACTGGTGAAAAGTATCGCAGGCATTACAACCTGGGTTTGTACTATCTAAGCGGGTGAAAAGTATCGTAGGCGTTACAACCTGGGTTGGTACTATCTAAGCTGGTGAAAAGCACCGTAGGCGTTACAACCTGGGTTTGTACTATTTAAGGTGGTGAAAAGCACAGTAGGCATTACAACCTGGGTTTGTACTAAGGTGCTGAAAAACACTAGTCTTTATTTACAACCTGGGTTTGTACTTTCCACAAACACCACATAGAGAATGACTTTTCACAGGTTAAAACAATTCAACAATGGGAATATTTTAATGAAACTTGCATGGAACATTTGATTCACTATAGATGCTTTCTAAACAGAAGAATTTCTAGCTTAATATTTTAAAAAGCATAACAATTTAAAAACATTCTGATGTCAATAGGATGCAATATCTCGAATTAAGAAACCCTGGAACTGATAATGAAAACAATTCTATAAAATTGCTTTATAATACTAGATATTTGAAAATGTTACCTCTTCTAGAACAATTTATATGGAAAATGACCAATGGTTTTCATGCTTTTTATGCGGTCTAAAATGTAGTACAGTATGTTAGGGGGTAAAGTACCACTTGGGTTATAACTGTCTAAATTGAAAATGAAGGAAAATATCCATTTGGTTTCCGATTTAGATTTACCCTTTTAGTTGTATGGTAGCAAAATTTCTGACATTACTGTCCTATAACTGTGAATTTAATAGTGTTTTTTTTTTACCAACATTTGCATCATTTCTTTGTATCCCCAGAAATGCCAAACTTTAACTAGTTAACTTATTTGATAATCACATTTTGTCTTTTGTCCGTAACATTTGTTATAACAGCAAATACTTATATCTCAGTTTATTGTGACAGTATGAATTGTTTATTTCAAAAACAAACTTTATTTGGGTAGTCAAAACAGGTGTTGCACTTAGTGATACATTTTGCATGGAAAAATGCACCGAATAATTTCAACGCAGCATAAATGTATGCTTATATGATATATCTTCTGGACAATTTTAAAACAATCTAAAAAACAGGAGCTGAGAAAATTGAGTTTAAACTGAAAATGATTCTTTACTACCAATGATTCTTTACTACCAACGATTCTATACACCCCAATTCACTGTATTTGCAAAATGTTAATGATTTATGTTTGGAAAGCATTAAAAAAAGAATACTTATTGAGTATTACTGAATATTTTACCCATCAAAAGCCTCCCCCTGAGGCTAGAGAAAAGCATAGGAGGTATCAATGAACCAATAATAAACCAATAATAAACGTATTCAGATCATTAGATGTATATTAGTAAAAAGCGTCTCTGTGGCCGAATGGTTGACGACGTTGCGTTGTGAACTTTCGCCTCTCACTGCTGCAGGTTCGAATCCCACTGAAAGCTCGACTTGTAAGTGAGGAAGTGTCGATTCTTACGGATGGCGGGAGGTGTACAGTACTGGTTCTACCAAGAAAAAGTGGGTGGTCTGCCTCAACCACAAAAAAACGACCGTCATATATAACCTTACATGTCTTTTGTGTTGAAAATGACATAAAACACCATACAAACAACAAATATATTTATATAAGTAAAAATACGCTTGACATCAGGGCTATTCCATTAAAACATACATGGGATCCCAGAAAGGCACTTATTAAACACTCACCCATTGATGAAAAATTGAGTATAAATAACCAAATTTCAGAAAATAGAGTTCACCCATAGATGTTTATTAAATTGCCTTCCTGGGGTCCCGGTAATGTTTTAATTGAATAACCGTCAGTCAGTTTATTTAGTGTGAATGTTTTTCTTTTGATCGACATGTCATTTTGATACTGCAATTCACCTTCAGACTACAATGTTACATTTGTTCCACTTTAACTGTGACACGGCCCCAATTTTTAAATGATACGGTCAATATATTAATACCTCTCACCTACTAAAAATAAAATGGAAAGGTTTCTAAAAAAAACAACGCAAGGGGAACATTTCTTTTCATGAAGATATGCCCCTGTAGAGCTTGCATGATGTTGAAGCCAATGTGAGTGTAACCTTGACATCCTGACCCCAAAATTTGTTGAAACAAAATGTTGAAGCCAAGGTGAGTGTGACCATGACATCCTGACCCCAACATTTAAGACATCTGTCAATCCCAAAGAGGAAGCTTCATGTAGATAAGCCAGTAGAGCTGTGAGGACACTGTATGTTCATGCCAAGATCAGTATGACCTTGACCTACTGTGTCTGAATGGTGTTTTCTTCATTTTTAGCGCATGTTAGGCCATATATGATGATCGTTTGTTTTTTGTATCGGCAGACCACCCCATTTTTCCTGGGTCGAACCAGTATTGTATACCTCTTGCCATCTATAAGAATCATCCCTTTCTAACTTGACAAGTCGAGCTCTCAGTGGGATTGTGAAAGTTCTAGATGCAGGGTCTGTACTATCCCAGCCAGGGAGGCCCCCAAGGTCATGACCTTGACCTTCTGATCCTAGGGGAACATACACCAGAAGTTTCATTAAGATCCTCAAGTTGAATTAAGATAACCAAACCGAATGTTGATGTTGCTGATGTTGCGGACATCTTTGCCAGAAAGAGCAACATTTCTCCACCTCAAAAGGACACAGGGCAATCTTGAAGTTTTTATCAAGCAATAAAATTAGGGTCTCGATTTATTATTTCGGTATCATTTTAACTTAAAACATGCTTGCATATAATTTTGAGTTTTCAAATTTTCTTCGTCGTTCTACTTCTTCTTTGTCTAGGGTTTAACTATATTATTGGTGCAATACCAACAGTAATAGATACGCAAAAACAGTTTGTTTTATACTATTCTTATAATAAATATTAATGACTGAACAAATGCAGAAAACTAACAGGTCACCACACGTTTTTATTGTATCCCTTTATGGTGCAAAAAAAAACCTTGAGGTAATCAGAGGTACACATTACTACAAAAACAGCAGCATCTACCAATACAGTTAAATCTGCTCAACGGGCCACCTGTATTATGTGACCACCAGTTCTAAGAAACAACTTTTCTCTTTGGTGGTCTCATAACACAGGTTTTGACCGTACTTGTGTAAATTTGAACTCACTCCCCTAAACTCATAAAGGATTGCTTAAATATCTTCAATTGCTTTTATTAATATTTGTGATAAATAAGTGTGAATTTAGCAGTCTTCCAACATTTTTGATTTTAATGGTTCTAACTCAAAATGGTTCTAACTCAAAATCTAAAACAACAAACTTTATTATTATAAAAATACCAAGGCGTACAACGCATTCACATATAAAAATATAGAACAAAATCATTGTATATCTTAATAAATAAATATGACAAAATAGATAAGAACAGAGAACTAATAATTACTATTACTCTCTGATATTAACCCGCTTCATATAAATAATGGACTGTTCTTTCTTTGAATTAAGACCATTCCATTTATGTGACAAAGGGGAAAATGACTGATCAGCAGCTGGACATTGTATAAACCCTGATCAGTCTGCCAGTTACTCGCAGGCTGATCTGGGTTTACAATGGGCACAAAGGCTATTATAGTCGTGCTTAGTGGCAGGCTGATCTGGGTTTACAATGGACACAAAGGCTATTATAGTCGTGCTTAGTGGCAGGCTGATCTGGGTTTACAATGGACACAAAGGCTATTATAGTCGTGCTTAGTGGGTGAAAGGTTAATAACGTATGGCATGCATGGAAAATACATTTTACCTTTAAAGCGACACACGGCAATCTTGAAGTTTTTATCGAACATTAATATTAGCATCTCTGTTTATTAATCCAGTATCATTTTGACTTTAAAACTGCTTGCATATTATTAAATAAATTTTTGAATTTTCTTCTTTACTCTACCATATGTTTAAATATTTTATTGGTGCAATATTATCAACAGTCAGTAATACGTAAACACCTTTTAATTTATTCTAATAATTAATATTAATGATAACACAAATGCCACGGAACGCTGCGAGTTTTAAACAAATCAAGATTGCCAGGTGTCCTTTAATACTAATACTAGCATAACATTACACTCAGCAAACTAAATAATTCAGTTGTTTCAGCATAACAATAACATAATGTTACACACAGCAATCTAAATAATTCAGTTGTTTCAGCATAACAATAACATAATGTTACACTCAGCAAACTAAATAATTTAGCCGTTTCAGCATAACAATAACATAATGTTACACTCAGCAAACTAAATAATTCAGTTGTTTCAGCATGACAATAACATAATGTTACACTCAGCAAACTAAATAATTCAGTTGTTTCAGCATAACAATAACATAATGTTACACTCAGCAAACTAAATAATTCTGTTGTTTCAGCATAACAATAACATAATGTTACACTCAGCAAACTAAATAACTAGCATAATAATATAATAATTATCATTATTAAAACTCAAGACCAGCCACTGTGTAATCTACCTGCTTTCTCCGATTTCAAGCCAACAATGTTTTATTTCCCTCGAAATTTCAATAAAATTTTCAAGTATTTGTGCTTCAGTTCTATCTATGCATATTTAAAAACTTCAAATACTCCACACTAACTATGAAATAAGGAGTTTAAAGGGGAGAAAAGCTGATGCTGCTCATGGTGAATACTTATTTTAAGCGTGAGCTGAGTTCAATTGGGTTTTGTGGCGCACCAACACAAAAATCTATATGGCGCCAACAGGAATGAACATTCCAGGTCCAGATAAAGATATGCTGGATGGGTCGAGAATCTCTCAACTGCAGAGTTGTTGCAACTTTTATCCAAAAATTTGGATTGACCTTTATTTTAGTATCAAGACTCATGAGGCCTAACGGAAGCATGCTTTTCTGATAAATTTAGATTCAGTTTCTCCATATCAGCCAGCACTTAATCTGTAGGCAATGTTGGGTAGGATGGGACGAGGAATTACAAGGCTTGTATCGCTATAGTAATCGTATAGGAACCCTTTTCTGATCCAGTAACAAAGCTTAAACATTATTGTTTGATGTTGCAGATCAAGAAATCTAGATAAGAGGGTGAAAAAAATAATTTTGAAATTAAGTTTGTTGCATTTTTTTGCAAATTGCGAAATTTGAAGATTTCTAACTATTATATTCAACCTAAAAGGTCAATGACCAATTGTTGTTGAGCAAGGGAACATTACACGTTGGCTGCCATCTTGTTATCTTGTATCGAGCACTGCACACTATGTACATTATTGCACGCTTCCAGTTCACTAAAATACACATAGGAATGAGGTTGCCAAAATGTTGCAGTAAAGTGTGAAATATCTATATACAATTCCTATTGGATTAAAAATAATGTATGATGCCTTATAAAGGACCGAGACCTCAGGGCTATTCCATTAAATCATACACGGCCTTGACCTTTGATCCTTCACACACCTTCTCATTGTGATTAACATTGTTTAGATAGTGGTAGTGAGTTCAGACTTTTTTTCAGAACTTTATATTTTTTTTAAAAAGCTTAGTAGACTATCAGAATAAAAACACTTTTTTGAACTTTAAACTTTTAAACTTTACCTTATTGGATTTTTTTCTGGCAGGTTTTGTGAATTTACAGAAACTACCTAATCAATGACCCAGTTCTTAATACTCACTTTCCACACTGAGTGCAATGCAGATTTGAGTAAATTTTCACATTTAGTATTAAAAATCAAGGGGTTTTCATCTAAATGCTTTACTTTAAGTATTGAAACCCTATATATATATAGGCTCTTCCACCGATTGGTTTAAAAGTTCTATGATGTCAAAGTTGACCTATTTTTATCACAATTTTTCAGTGGTCAGCAGTGGGAATTTCCCAATGAGATTCTATTGATGCAAAACTTCATATTCATGAACCATTCACAAAAAGAATTTTCAGAAAATGTCAACTTGTGAGCGAGTGAAAAGGAAAGTAGCCAGGGTCCTGTTATACAATGGTATGATCCAAGATGGCTGACATTGCGTTTCACTGATAAGCATGTACCTGATTATTATTAATTTTCTAATATACAACACAAAATCAATTGAGATTTTTGCTTAAAATGAACAATAAATAATCCATTCATCAGAATATGAATTATAAATAGTTGCATTTTAAACAATTTGACATTAAAACTGTAGTTTATTTGATGTAAAATACATTGCGCCAGTTAGGAGATTCCCAATATGCCGTAACTCCGACCTCACTAATAGTGGAGAGCATTTTGTGAACTTCTTCCTATGTTATGCCCAATAGTCAACCTGCAATATCAGTTATAAGAGCCAACCTAACATGTTTTAAGAATACTGATTAGAACAAAGTACAGAATTACTTCAGAGCTTCCTTAATCACTCATAGTACCTTTAAACAACTGAAGTTTTGAGCTTTTTTGTTTTTGCAAAAAACATGTTCAATTTTTTTTTTACTTTGTTTTAATCATAAATGTGTTTGTATAGTTCCTTTAATATTAAAGATATTACAGCTTTTTTTGTTTTTGTTTTAAATCAAACCCTTTTTCCTAAAAAAATAATCAAAATACCTTGAAGTTTTTATTTGAACAGTTTTTAACTTTAGGAAATAATATTTTGACTTCAAGCAAAATCAGTTGGATTTCCATACAAAATAATCTGCCATCTTAAAGTGAAAAAACACACAGATTTTGATTATAGTGAATTGTGTAGAAACTTTGATCTTATTCTTAAATGGTAATTGAGACAGTTGAGATGTGTTGCTCTTTGGGAATTCCCCTTTCACCTCTGTCCATGGTTTTTTTAAAACAATAAATCTCACTCTTGCAGAAAATTTAAAGTAAACAGATAATAAATGATTATAAAACACAGATAAAGTATTCAAAATTATACACCAAGAACAATTATGGTAGTTTAATAAAAACAAGAAGGCCAAACGGGTCTTAATCGCTCACCTTATGACCTTGCCCATTCTAGACCACTTGCAACATTTACAGAAATGGGTGAGATTATAAGAATCTTTTATGGGTATCAGGTGAAGATAGGGAATTCCAACCCGAGATATGGGTTTTTATCAGAACTGAGGCTCTGCCGCGGTTCCGATTAAAACACTACTACCAAGGGTTGGAATTCCCTAGCTGAACCGAATACCCATATTTCTTGCATATCAGAGACATGTTGTGCGTTGACGCCACCAGCTACTAACGTTTTGCATGTTTTCCTGCATACCGGATGTTGGTGCGTGCGTGACTTTTACCTTTACCCATAAAGATAAGACTTTCCATCTCCCATGTAAAATGTGGTTAGCCTTATCCGGTATGCAAGAAAAAAGAGGTCTGGTAAGTTCGGAGAAGTTTTTTTATTTTTTTTAATTTTTGCAAAATATTCAACTAACTTTTGTACAAAGAAGAAGGCATTTTAAAGATAAGATTTTCCATAACTCTGTAAAACTGTGACCCTAGGGGCCAGGCTTAATTTCACCCGTAGCATCACCATTTTAACAAACTTTGTAGAGGACCATAAGCTTATGCTGCATGTAATATATCAGAACTCTGTGCCTTGAGGTTTTAAAGAAGAAACATTTTTAAGTTTTAACCTGTACAAGTCTATGTAAAACGTGACCACTGGGGCGGGGTAAACTTTGAACATTGAACAAAACTGGTAGAGGATCATAAGCTTATGGTACATGTAAAATATTAGACCTCTAGCTCTTGTAGTTACTGAACTGAATTGAATTGGATTTTATGGCGCACCAACACATAAAAGGTTATATGGCACCTAACAGGAATAAAAATGCCAGGCTTATCCTCCCTTTACATCAAGAAAAATATGGAGAATGGGCCTAGAACCTTTTAACCTGTAGAACTGCAGCAAATTTTGTAGTTTCAGAAAATAATTTATGGTAATAAAGATTTCCTACATAACGCTTCTGTAAAACTGTAACCCCATGTGGTGGAGCCAGATTTTACCCCAGGGTCACCATTTGAACAAAAACTTGATAAAGATCATAATCTGACGCTATGTGGAATATATGAGAGCTCTATTTCTTGTGGTTTCAGAAAAGATGAATGTTTTAGATTTTCCTGATAGAAGTCTGTGCAAAACACGTGACCCCTAGGGCGGGGCCAAATTTGATCCCAGTGCCACTATCTGAAAAAAATCAGTCGAGGACCCTAAGCTTAAGCTACATGCAATATATTAGAGCACTATGTCATGGAAAAATTCTTAAGTGTTTCCCTATACAAGTCCATGTACAAGATGTGGAACAAGAGTTAACGATGATGGACTGAAGGACAATGTACGAAGAGTGATCCCAATAGCTCACCTCTGAGCCTTCTGCTCAGGTGAGCTTGTAATAAACAAGGACAAGTTGACGCTCTATTAACTGAAGATAAACTTTGTATTACATCATATTATTTTGCTGAACTGGTTCCCTGCTGTATTCTGATCCACTACCTTGACAATGGGTACCATCAGATAAAACTAGTCCAGATCTAGCACTCTGTTTTTCAAACAAATCAGCAAAATTTCTTTCAGGCTATCTGGTTTACACTGGTCGCATAGCTCATTGTATTCACCCTTAGCACACAAATAGTTGATGTTAAAAAAACTATTTTTGTGAAAGATTTGAAATTTTATCATGACCCAATACATGCTTTGAACTGGTTTATTTTCATTTAAATTTGTTTTAAAATATTTTGGTGTTCATCTGGTTTTATCATCAACTAGAAGGGTTTTCACAGAACTCTTGTGTCACCTGCTTTTATGAAAAGGGGCGTAACTCTGCTAAACAGAAAGTCAGAGTTATTGGACATATGTAACAATATTCCTTGGGTTTAGATGAAGATGTGTGTGAAGTTTTATGAACATAGGCAAATACTTTTCAAGTTATGGCCAAGGTTAGGTGTCAGGTTAAAGTGTGATGGCAAACAGATCGACAAAGTGATCCCTAAGTGATGCTATGCTATGAAGGCAACACAAAAATGATCAACCAATCAGATTAAAGCATTCATCTGATTATTATCTGAGTATTCATATTGTCAATCAGGGCCTTTTTACCCTTCTTTACAGCAGCCTGTATAAGGCCCCTTCCCCAAACAAATTTCTTTTAAAATCATGCAGTATTCCCCATTTTTTAAACTTACCTCTGGAAATTTCATTCCCCATTCATGGATTTTCCCCCCAATTTAGGCCAAAAGGCCCCTTCCCCAAAACTGTTAAAAAGGCCCTGTCAATACAAAATACTTGAATACTACAGGGAACCATTCATATTGTCAATAAAAAATATCTGAATACTACAGGGAACCATTCATATTGTCAATACAAAATACTTAAATACTACAGGGAACCATTTATATTGTCAATACAAAATATCTGAATACTACAGGGAACCATTCATATTGTCAATACAAAATACTTGAATACTACAGGGAACCAGTTTAATTATTATGCTTAACCATTATCACTACATCACATGTAAGTGCACAGAGGCAGCCAGCCAGCAGCTAGATATGGTGTCAGACCGGTCAAAATCAGCCCATTGAACACAATGCAATATAGGCTATATTTGGAGATCAGTCACAAGTTCCACAACATTCGTTCGCTTAAATACACTTTTATTCTGTGTATTAAACACATTTGGCTAGCAAACGATCCCATATCTGGAATAAAACACCGATTCAGTTTTTCAACATTTCGCGTCATTCATTCACACTATGCGTATTTTGAAATAAACATCTTTCAAAACCACATCTCTACCTAACCTCTGTGCTCATACTCTCCAAAGAAATAAACCTGACAAACACTGTAAAATACTTACTATTTATGACAACAGACATACTACTTTAACCTCAGGTTAGATTTAACAATGAAATAGAAACTAATCTTGGGAAAAACACATGCAAACTACAAACTTTGGATTCTTTCAAGGAACTATTTCAGCACCCTACGACCCGGAAGTATTTCCTGACTGGTCTGACACCTAAAAGAGTCGCGACATTTGTCAAAAATAGTTATCGAATACATCTAACTGACCGATAAGGTTTACCGAATGGAAAATCAGATGCTTTGGCAAGGACCTATTATCTTTTCGGTTCAATTCCTGCATGCAAAGACCCATTCGGCTAATAGAAATCAAGGATTTTAAGACGCGTTATACAAAACTAGAAAAAATGCCAAAATAAATTAACCGTTTGGTATATTTCCATCAAGTAAAGTTTTCAAACATTGCCTTCTATATACCAAACTAAAATATACACATAATGTGAGGTATAGATATCAAAATCACTCATGCATGAAATTTCTTCATTTTTCATGGAGAAACAGACATTCTGTTCAATTCCAACACTTTTGAGGCACACAATAGACCATAAGGCTGCTTTGGAGCACATTTACATGCACAATGTCCAATAAAATATACAGTTGGGCTGTAAAATGCCAGAAAAAAGAGACAAAATTGAAGTTATTACTCAAAAGCTAAGCCTACCCCATATGCCTGTAGCAGTTTTAAAGGCCACTAATACATTCAAGTCTTGGGCAACAGCAAGACAAACTGAATCACACACCAGAATAGTATATATTTCAGTGGATTATACCATTATCTCTAACAAAATACCAAATTAATGGGTTAAATTACAATTGTATGCCATTGCATAGTGATTTCATCTGAATTAATGAAGAAAAATGGGTGGGATTTACACCACGTTCAACAAAAAACTAAAATAAATACTAAATTCCACAAATTTCTGTATATTTCAGTTTCAGATTGTAAAACCCATCATCGCATACAAAATTTACAGATTCTCAGGCTTTCGATACAAAGTAAGACTCCTCCTAGAGTCGCGTCATGTCAAAATGTCAGTACCGATACATTTTCAGATTTTAGCCTCATACGGTACCTTCAAATAATAAAATTGCCATTTGTTGTAGGAATTGTGACAGATCTATTACCTTTTGCCACTAATTCACTTAAAGGCACTTGAGAGCCTACTTAAAGTGCTTTAGGGCCACTCCAAATCACTAGGACCCCCAAATTCCACCCTAAAACACACACAATCTATTTCAATTGCAAAAAAACAAGTTCTGTTGTAAAATTCAAAAATTTAACATTAACTTTTTTTTTCTCACTCAGCTGCAAGCTTCCACTGAAAAAATCAACTGGATTTGGCAATTAATAAGAACAAGAGGTCAATGACCTTGAAGCTCTACTGATTGATTTTGATTTCAGGAAGTAGTCGCTACAAACTGGTTTTTTGAAAATCTATTTTTAGCCGTGGTGGCCATCTTGAATTTCCGGCCGACCTGCTAGGATCAATAAGACATCAAGAGCAACATTCCTGTGAAGTTTCATGAAAATCCGTCAAGTAGTTTCAGAGGAGTAGTCGCTACAAGTTTTCATTATATAACTCTATGTAAACAAAGATGGCCACTGACAGCCATGTTTAACATTGAATCAAAATAATGTTCGACTCGGATAACCATCATGTCATGCTGATCATTTTAGAAAAAGTCCCATATCAATATCTCTTATAGTTTTCAAGAAGTAGTCGCTACAAACTTATTTTTTAAAAATCTATTTTTAGCCATGGCGGCCATCTTGAAATTCTGGCCGACCTGAAATTTTGCTAAGATCAATTAGACATCAAGAGCAACATTCGTGTTAAGTTTCATGAAAATCCGTCAAGTAGTTTCAGAGGAGTAGTCGCTACAAGTTATCATTATATAACTCTATGTAAACAAACATGGCCACTGGCAGCCATGTTTAACGTCGAATCAAAATAATGTTCGACTTGAATAACCATCATGTCATGCTGATCATTTTAGAAAATGTCCCATATCAATATCACTTATAGTTTTCAAGAAGTAGTCGCTACAAACTTGTATTTTGAAAATCTATTTTTAGCCATGGTGGCCATCTTGAATTTCCGGCCGACCTGAAATTTTGCAAGGATCAATTAGACATCAAGAGCAACATTCGTGTGAAGTTTCATGAAAATCCGTCAAGTAGTTTCAGAGGAGTAGTCGCTACAAGTTTTCATTATATAACTCTATGTAAACAAAGATGGCCAGTGGCAGCCATGTTTAACGTCGAATCAAAATAATGTTCGACTCGGATAACCATCATGTCATGCTGATCATTTTAGAAAAAGTCCCATATCAATATCTCTTATAGTTTTCAAGAAGTAGTCGCTACAAACTTATTTTTTAAAAATCTATTTTTAGCCGTGGCGGCCATCTTTAATTTCCGGCCGACCTGAAATTTTGCTAGGATCAATTAGACATTAAGAGCAACATTCCTGTGAAGTTTCATGAAAATCCGTCAAGTAGTTTCAGAGGAGTAGTCGCTACAAGTTTTCATTATATAACTCTATGTAAACAAAGATGGCCGCTGGCAGCCATGTTTAACGTCGAATCAAAACGATTTTCGACAAGGACCAACATCATGTCATGCTAATCATTTTAGAAAAAGTCCCATATCAATATCTCTTATAGTTTTCAAGAAGTAGTCGCTACAAACTTATTTTTTAAAAATCTATTTTTAGCTGTGGCGGCCATCTTGAATTTCCGGCCGACCTGAAATTTTGCTAGGATCAATAAGACATCAAGAGCAACATTCCTGTGAAGTTTCATGAAAATCCGTCAAGTAGTTTCAGAGGAGTAGTCGCTACAAGTTTTCATTATATAACTCTATGTAAACAAAGATGGCCGCTGGCAGCCATGTTTAACGTCGAATCAAAACGATTTTCAACAAGGACCAACATCATGTCATGCTGATCATTTTAGAAAAAGTCCCATAGCAATATCCCTTAGAGTTTTCAAGAAGTAGTCGCTACAAACTTGTTTTTTAAAAACCTATTTTTAGATTTGGCGGCCATCTTGGATTTCACATTTACATGAATTTTTGCTAGGATCAACTAGACTTCATGGGCAACATTTCTGTAAAGTTTCATGAAAATCTATTCAGTAGTTTCAGAGGAGTAGTCGCTACAAAAAAAAGTTTACGGACAGACAGACGGACGGACAGACAGACAGACGGACGCCGCACCACGGCATAAGCTCTGCTGATCTCTGATCAGTAGAGCTAAAAATGCATATTTTGTCCATCTAGGTGTCAGACCGGTCAAAATCAGCCCATTGACACAATGCAATATAGGCTATATTTGGAGATCAGTCACAAGTTCCACAACATTCGTTCGCTTAAATACACTTTAATTCTGTGTATTAAACACATTTGGCTAGCAAACGGTCCCATATCTGGAATAAAACACCGATTCAGTTTTTCAACATTTCGCGTCATTCATTCACACTATGCGTATTTTGAAATAAACATCTGTCAAAACCACATCTCTACCTAACCTCTGTGCTCATACTCTCCAAATAAATAAACCTGACAAACACAGTAAAATACTTACTATTCATGACAACAGACATACTACTTTAACCTCAGGTTAGATTTAACAATGAAATAGAAACTAATCTTGGGAAAAACACATGCAAACTACAAACTTTGGATTCTTTCAAGGAACTATTTCAGCACCCTACGACCCGGAAGTATTTCCTGACTGGTCTGACACCTTCCGTACCACGGTGTGGTTCAATTCTATTCAATTCCTTTATTGTCGTAATTGTTCGGAAAACAAAACAAATAAGACAGGGAACTTTATTTATTTATTTTTATTTGGTCATAGCGTTAAAATTATTTTACTATTTCAACTCGAACTAGAGTTCATTGAGATTTCGTTACAATCGATGTATAATAAATAGGTTTAAACTCAAACTAAATCCAGCATTACGACTGGTTGAAAGGCGATAATAAGGGGTGACCAGTCTGTCTAATTTACTCGCCATTCAACAAGTAACTTGTTATGGTCACGTGGTTACCTAGCACTGGTTCAATCAGGGGACCAATTATCGCCTTGGGGAGAAAAACAGGTGTCAAATTACACAGGAAATGAACATATCAATCAGCGTGTTTTGCGGATGTGATAGCTTGCAAAACATGTGTGCATTTTATACAGTTATACATTTTAAAGAATTGATTTATTTCGGATTTTCGGTCTGGCATTTTGGTCCAAAACCGATAAAACCGGCAATTTCCGGGCCCCAATGTAGATTAATATCATCTTGATTTCACAGGCTCTTTTTATGACCCACCAATGCAGATTAATATCATCTTGTTTTCACAGGCTCTTTTTATGACCCACCAATGCAGATTAATATCATCTTGTTTTCACAGGCTCTTTTTATGACCCACCACAAAAATGGAACAGGCATAGAGTGTTACTCTTATCCGACCATTCATATGCAGGAAGACAGGTTCTAAGGTTTTCGTTAATTACAGTTTTATATGACTAACAGTACTAAAGTGGGGCATCTGTGTCTCATGCACACATTTTCTAGTTTCTTTTGTTTTCCATCATTTCTTTTTTCCCGCATTACCAACACTGGACTATAAGGACTACTGGATTAAAACTTTGATTACTTGGTCACAAAATGACATGGTCACCAAAAGTACTTCTGTGGCCGGGAAGGTAAAGACGGTGAGTTTGAAACCTTCTTCTCGCTGCTAACCACTGCCAGTTTCAAATCCCACTGGCAGCTCAACTTGTGAGAAAGTGTCGATTCTTACAGATGCGGAAGATATACATTACGTGGTCTGAGTATTAACTTTCATACCCCATCCAATCTCTCCTCCAAAATAGCAAAGGGTTGGCTGGGGTATGAAATAAAACCTTAATTTCGGCTTAAAAAGTTGGAAAATTGTAAAATTAAAACATTTAATAGTCAATTTTAAACAGGTTATCAATTTGTTTCAGTAAAAAATGTTTTTAAACGTGTTTTATTGTCGAAATATCCGTTATAAAATCCTGCAAATATAAGCTTTCCCATCGCTTAATGGAATTAAGGTGGGACCACATAATGCATTACTGATGTTACCCAGGAAAAAGAGGGTGGTCAGCCTCCACCACCAAAAAAAAACAACTGTCATAAATAGCCTAAATTTTGCTAAAAATGAAGTAAAAAACCATTCAACCAACAATTTCAAGGTCACCAACTACATCATTCAAGGTCACCAACTACACCATTCACGGTCACCAACTACACCATTCAACGGCTCAGTTGAAAACTATTGTATTTGTATCTTGTTATCTATTCCTTTATTGTTACAATAGTTTCACATTCATCCCTCAAATTATTGAAGGTCAAATCTAATAAAATGGATGTACAGTGATAATGTTTTAAGTTTTGAACCTATGTTTCAGAATTAGGTTTCAGCGGTTGGTCAGCATCATGACGATCCGCTACATCGTCCAATATGGTTGTGTCAGCGGGGTACGAGTCCAAATATATCATGATTGTGTCAGCTGGGTACGAGTCCAATTATATCACCGTATTGTAGCGGCTCGTCCAATATGGTTGTGTCAGCTGGATACGAGTCCAAATATATCACCGTATTGTACAGATCAATGTTAAATGACCTTTTTATTACATTCCTATTTCTCTCGATGTAGAAATATAAATGAACTAAGTTGACTTACATGTATCGTTTCTTTTAATTTTGCTTCATATTCAAATAACAAAAAATATACACGAAAAGACACAATAATAATTTTAACCTTTGGGGGCACTCCACAGTTTAATGTACATTTCTCAATCATCAAACCCATGACAAGCCCTTAGCCTGAATCCTTGAGCAAAAATAAATCACATCATCATTGTGTCATACATTTCTTAGAAGACAATACAATTACCCATGTTTCCATACCAAATAAAAGTATCAAAAAGCATTTTCTGTACAACTTTAGTTCCATTTCTTTAAGATTACCCCACCCCTCAAAACATGCTAAAAAAGCAATTTTAACAATATTTCAAATGTCAATAAATAATAAAAAAAAAATCCTACGCATATCAGAGTCATGTCTGCACTCATGCATATCAGGAAATGCTAAATTTTACATACCTAGTCCGGCGTTTTAAAAAGTTATTTCATGCTGATCTCCCCGTCAGTGAAAATCAGCCATTTTACCTACTTTTAGGAAGTTTTTGATTGGTTCACATTTTTCTATTTATAGCCTCCGAAAAACCCAAAGAATGCATATTCCAATACACCAAAATAAACTTAGAAGTACTCAAAACTGAAAAAAACATCAAACATGTGCTTCATATTTATTATAAATACCATCCATGGACCTAAAAGATGCTTAGTTGATTTCTTTCTGATTAACACCATGGAAATTCATGCGAAACTGAGGAGTGCCCACTTTTATTCACTGAAATGTTTTCATTTAAGCACTTTATAAACGAAAGTATATAGGCGTGTAAAGCAGTTATGTGATATTGATGCATTCAGAACATTTTACCGGTTTTCGGAATTTATCGTTGAGTTAACCATGGGGCCGTGTACTGTACAATACGATTAATATAAAAAAATTGTCAGGCATGCGTCGGACGCAAATTAAATTCAATGACCCAGTCAGGATTAAATCCGGATTGTCTGATCTTCAGACTTCTTCGCAAGAGGGGGGACCTGTCCCACGAGATTCACTAAGTTGACTAACACTATCATTGTTCTGAAAATCAGCTTCAAATAAAGAGTCACCAGCTGCAATACTTGGCCGACTAAAGAACTTGGCATATACCATACCCTCATCACGAGGTCGTTAAGATCCTTGCTTAGACATGGTAGATGTGTATGGACACAATATTAGTGTGATACAAATACATATACCACACCCTCTATATACGACTTGTTAATGATAGGAATGTTAATTGCTTTTCAAATGGCCAGATATTATCCCAAAATTGCTATATATTTTATTGATTAGGCACAACTTAAATCAAAGACAATCAAAACAATTATACTTACGCAAAACAAACAAACTCTTGTGTCATGATGAACACATCGCATCTTTCATTTCCGTCTTGAACAATACTGTACACGCAAGCCGATACACAAAACTGCCAATATTAACAAACTTTCCAGTTCAACTGCTTTAAATTACATTCTCCATCGCAATTATCTGCCAATTACTGATTAATCCACAACCCGACATAATCCAATCAACTTGTTATAATTGCAATTTGCTGTCAACAATCCACTTATCGCACCTTATGGTTGGTTGACTTGTCATCCAGATCGATTGACTTGTCTTCTTGATCGGTTTACTTGTCATCCTGATCAGTTGACATGTCATTCTGGTTGGCTGACCCGTCATTCTGGTTTGTTGACTTGCCATTATGGTTGGCTGACTTGTCATCCTGATTGGTTGACCTTGTATATTTTGGTTGGTTGACTTGTCATCCTGATCAGCTGACTTGTCATTTTAATTGGTTGACTTGTCATCCTGATCAGGGTGACTTGTCATCCTGGGCGGTTTGAGTTGTCATTATGTCATCCTGATCCAGTGGACTTGTCATCCTGGGCGGTTGAGTTGTCATTATGTTGCCTCCAATGTGGTTCACCTCGGGCGCCTCGCTTTAGTAGCAATGGCGCGTTTAATATATGATTGTCTTTTCGTTTCAGTTTAACATGGCAATATTTTCGTGTGGCCGTATCTAACATTACATCACAAAACTATTTAACTTAATATTAAATACATAGTTCTTCAAATTATTTATTTATTTAATTTAATATTGAATTGACTATACAGATATGAAATATATAACTCAATTATTCGAAATTCAGTTTGTAATCAATATTGCAACGAAATGAAACTATGCATAGCCATACAGACCCACATTTTTCCACAGCGGTGAGCACGAGAACTTACTCCTCTTGCGATATATTCTCTTTTGGTTATTGACCGGTAATGTCCGTTGTATTTCTGAAAAAGTGAACCTCCATCCACATAAAGTGGAATGCACTGAAAAAAGTATAAGCACTGCATAATTATAGACTTATATGCACCACGTATATTGCGCGTTGCACCAAACATAAATAACTGAATTAAGCACCACTTATATTGAAAATACTACTGCATATATTAAAAGTTGTACTGCGTATAAATCCCAGAGTACCACGCATATGGGTTAAAGCACCACTTATATTGAAAACTTTACTGCATATATTGAACGATGCACTGCATATAAAGTACACGTACCACGTATGTTGTTACTACTACTACTACTACTGCATATAATTAAAAAAAAATCATTAGCGTGCCTCATTCATCGATCATTTTAATTTGGAATGTAACATTTTCTTCATAAAGACCTAAGTAGATCTTTAAGTTGTTGTATTACATTTAATATAATAATTACATACACCTATAGATAGAAAAGCTGGTGTTCAACCAGTTGAGTTTAGCATTTTCTCAGCAATTTGTCCAAAAAATGAAGTAATACATACGCAGGTTGGAAAAAATATTTGTCTCCAGGGTACTGTTCTTTCAGGAGTTGATTAGTACCATCAGATTCTGTTGATCATCATTGTTATACCCAAATATAATAAAGAAAATCAGTTACACAAGAACTTTTATCAACTGTAAATAATAAACTGAAGTGTTTACAGTCAAACCAGTGTTAAAGAAGGACCACCTTCGAAATAAGATCATTTAAAGAGTAATTTTAACTCTAAAAACAGACCACCTGTACACATAGACCAATGTTGTGATCCCCAGATTTGTCTATATTCACCTATTAGCTAAAATTGTATCATGTTAACTATAACACTAAGCAATTACATAACAAATTAATGAATTTAGTGGAACTATAGCAATCCTATAGCTAGTTTACTGGTATTTTAAAGTTTACTCAAAATTAGGCAAGTTCAATTTACTATTCTTGTATTACTACTACCGGGTTTTCTAGTTACCATATTTAACCAAGCTTTTATTGACTGATTTCTAGTTAAATACAGTGTGTTAAAATCGGTGATAGAAACTATGGTTGCAGGCTCGCTGATTTGAGAACCTATTTTGTACAGATTGCTGTGATTGGTCAGTGCCTGTTTGGTACCCTACATATGCATGTGCATACAAAGAATAGCTGCCCACAGTATGTAAATGGACGACATTCAAGGTTATGGTCAGTAGAGTACAGAGGACCAATGCCAAGGTTGTTGCGTAGCATTAGAAGAAATTGAACACAAAATACTGATTTTAAAGACATATGACATTGGTGTCACTGAGTGCGATCAAATTAAGTAGCATATTCTCAGTGCAATAGTGATGGAAAACAAGTATGCCAAGTTGCAAGGCAGTATATTAAATAGTTCCTGAATAAGGAGACTTTTACCTATGTACAAAAGTGGGGATAAATTTGGTAAACGAACAAGAGGTCAATGACCTTGAAGCTCTACTGATTGATTTTGATTTCAGGAAGTAGTCGCTACAAACTTGTTTTTTGAAAATCTATTTTTAGCCGTGGCGGCCACCTTGAATTTCCGGCCGACCTGAATTTTGCTAGGATCAATAAGACATCAAGAGCAACATTCCTGTGAAGTTTCATGAAAATCTGTCAAGTAGTTTCAGAGGAGTAGTCGCTACAAGTTTTCATTATATATACTCTATGTAAACAAAGATGGCCACTGACAGCCATGTTAACATTGAATCAAAATAATGTTCGA